>JANHZT010004174.1:65201-76248 GCA_032468215.1 Stegonotus admiraltiensis | reverse complement strand
GAGATTTGAACTTGCAGTAATTGCAAGCAGCAGATGTTAATAACAGTGTTTTAGTCCACTGTACTACCAAGGCTGTTTTGTTGCATTTGTTAAGCTAGTAACATGGTTGTTAAGTGAATCTGGCTTCCCCACGGACTTTGCTTGCCAGAAGGTCACAAAAGCGGATCACATGACACTACGACTGTCATAAATATGAAGCACTTGCCAAGCACTTGCCATGAATCTTGATCATGTGGCCACAGGGATGCTGTAATGATTGTAAGTGTGAAAAACGGTCCTAAGTCACCTTTTTTCAGGGCCATTGTTACTTTGAATAGTCACTAAGCGAACTGTTTTAAGTCGAGGACTACCTGTATTACCTCTCTGCAGTATATTATTTATTTATTTGGAAAATTTAAATGGCTGCCTGCTCGCTCACTGTATATTAATTACAGAGCAAAATTCCTCTCTTCAGCAGCATCTATGTTCCAACTAATAACTGCTTATTGATACTGTACTACAAACTGCTTTGTTAATTATAATTATGGTTACATTAGTTTTTGTCCGCATGATTTTATTTTAAGCTTAATTTTTCCTCCTGCACTGAAAGTGATTTTTGTAGATAATGGCACCTGGGAAGCACAATATGAGCCTAGAGGGAACTTGTTAGCCTGCCCCACAATTTATGATCATTTCACAAGCCATTAATTCTATTTACGCTTCTGAGTTGCTACAATATTCTTCAGGTCTGCCTTTATTTTTCCAATTTCAATAACAGCTTCAACCCCCCACCACTCAGACCATTAACACTAAATAAACAGATTTCCTTCCTTGCTTGTCATTTTCCTTGTTTCAACAGAATATCAGCCACTGGGGGAGAAAGGTTAAGGTTCAGCTATAAGGCCAAAGAGCAGGATGGCAGATATTAAATGGATTACTACAGCAGGTACACCTGTTTTAGAGATAGAAGAACATCAGCCTTTGAGGTAAGGCAGGCCAGAAAAAAAAAACCTACCAAAAGAAACATCGGAATTCCATTGAATTAATAATACACTATAATACAGGGAGTCCTTGACTTACAACCAGTCCCTTCGTGACCATTTGAAGTTACAACAAACCTACCAGGGAGCGACTTATGCTCTGGATTCAAACTTCCAAGGATGCCTCTCCCTCCCTAGTCACATGACTACACTTCAGGCTTCGGCAACCCGCTGGCATTGATGGCTGTTTGCAGCATCCTGCAGTCACGTGACTGCATTTTACAATGGTTTTTGCCAAAACCCAGCATTTACTTCCAGTTTTAGACAAAACCATGCCTACAACAAAACTTTGGTTCACTTTAGACCACAGCATTCATTTTACAACTGTAGCAATCGCTTCACAAATGCTTCAGAAAAGGTTGTAAAATTGGGTCAGTCATGTGACCAATCCATTTTATGACCATAATGGGCAGGCTCCATTATGGTTGTAAGACAAGGACTATCTGTAACACAATCATGAATTTCCTGTTTCCTATTCTTTCCCACTGGTACTTAAGAGGCTCAAGGTGAAGCAAACTTGAGTTTCTTTCTCACTTTCCTGTTTTCCCAGACTAAGCTCATTGTGTGTTTTCCCCAAGGTGACCTCTGTCCTCCTCTACAAGATGCTAGAACAGATCCCGTTTCCCATCATCTGCCACCTCTTCTCACAAAGCAAGTGAACTCAGGAGCTGTCAACAATTCAAACAGCCCTTCAGATTAGATTTCAAATGGATTACAAATTGCTAAACACAAACTAATCATACACAACACCTCAATAAAATGTAGAAAACATGACCCAGCACAACAGGAGTGGTTTAAAACCCTGCTGACTTCCATAGAAATAATTTCTGTTATTTATTATGCTCCTAAGTGACTGTTATGCAGAGTTTTCTTTCAGTGTAAAAGTTTTGACACTAGAAAGAGTAGAAATTGCAGGCATTGGGAGCAGCATAGGGGAAGTACAGCTGGGTCGGTTTAATTTATTATTATTGAGGAAAATATATCATCTCGCTGTCATTTCTTGCGCTGGCCTTAATTTGTGGTATGATTCACATTTTCCTGCTGTTGCCTCTGCTGTGGCTTAATGTTTATGCATCAGGCCCTGTTTCTATAAATTGAATTCAGTGGTTGCAAAGCAAGCCAGGGACGCTGGGAATCAATTTCTGAAACCCAGAAATCTGCGCAGACCTCACCTATCCTTTGCTGTGATTATTTGAAAGATTATTCCAGGTTATTAGGTTTGATTAAAGGCTTTTACAAGCAGCATGCTCAAGAGGGGGAATTTAAGTGCTAGGTATCATTCTGCCTCCAGTGTGTTACCAAGTTTATCTGTTTTGTCCTATAGGGATTTGGTTACTTACCCATCTTTGTAGAAACATACCAATTTTATCCATTCATTTAGAGCTTTTAGATCAGCCTGAATTATTAAGCCTGCTGGGGTGATATAATTACTGGCAATTTTACTCATGCAAAGCCTAGCATTTGTATCTTTGTATCTTGCGGAGATCAAAGCTTCTGCTGCACTTAATGTGTTATTTCCAGTCAATGCAATCCTGGGGAATCTATTCAGTAAGTAATTGGGCAGCCTAATTGCAAGGATAATGCTTAAAGAAAGGTGCTAGGCATCCATGTTTCATGTGGGAGGAACTGCACAAAGCAGAGCTCTGCAAAGGGTGAGGCTCCCAGGGAAATGTTTGCGAAACTTTCCATTGGAAGAGTCATCTTGCAGATGAGCTTGAAAGCTTGTAAGACTCTGATATTTCATTTGTACTTTTCCCTTGGGAATGATGAGAGCTATCCTAAACTAGAAGCAGATTTTGCAGAAAAGAAAAGAGGTTTTAAGCTGTTTGGAGAATCCCTACGACCCCGAGAATCCCTAAGACCCCAAGAAGAAATCTTAAGCTACGCCCTTCCTTTTCTGCCATTGGGTGAGTGAAGTTTGGGTCTGTTTCTCTATTCTCAGGACATGGAATAAAAGTCTTCAAAACTAATAGCAATAGCACTTAGACTTAAATACCGCTTCACAGTGCTTTCCAGCCCTCTCTAAGTGGTTTACGGAGTCAGCCTCTTGCCCCCAACAATCTGGGTCCTCATAATAGTCTTGGTCAAACATTGAAAGACATTCTAAATAACATTCCTAGACAAAAGATCATGAATACATGTACAAGCAAGATTATACACAGAACTCAACTTCACCCAAGGCATTTCAAATATATATGGTCCTTGGGTATGACTACTTCAGGGCAGGGGTGGGTTCTACTTACCTTTACTACTGGTTTGCATTGCACCCATGCACTCTTCTGCACATGTGCAGATCATCTATGATGACGTTTGGGTCATGGGTGGAGCCTCCTGCTGGTTTTACTACTACCGGTTCTTGCGAACCGGTCCAAAACGGCGGCAACTCACCACTGCTTCAGGGGTGTCAAACTCATGGTCCGAGGGCCAGATGCGTCACCTGCTGACCACAACTGCCCCTTTTTTAGCGAAGAAGAAAAGAGTTGCGATACCTCAACATGTCATTGTGAGTTTGATACCCCTGGACTACTTCATCCAGTAACCATTCAGACTTGTGATGACACTGAAGTCGGTGGTGGTGGGGGACTTATGACGAGTCCTTGGATTTGTAGCCATTACAACATCCCCACAATCATGTGGTCATGATCTGGTTGCTTGGTGCCTGGTTCATGATTACAAACCACAGTCACATAATCACTATTTCTGACATTCCCTACTGGTTTCCCACAAGCAGAATCAGTGGGAGTTGACATCTTAATCTTAGCCAGTTTGAAAAACATAGATGTAGGGCAATTCTCTTTTTCTATGCACAGTGAATCCAGAAAAGACCGCTGATTGGGCTGGAGCCAAAGGAACAAACTGTTTGAATACAAGGAAAGCTGTTCAAAAGATTTGATTTGCATTTTTATCCACGACTGAGACTTCATGACATGTAAAATGGGATGCACTTCGTCTTTCTATACCATTATTCCCCAGTAACTTTTGGGTCTCCTGCATTTGGCATATTTATTTATTTATTTAATTATATTTATATACCGCCCTTCTCCCGAAGGACTCAGGGCTGTGAACAGCCAAATCAAATACATATATATAAAAGTTAAAATATATTTTAAAGTCAAATTAAATACTTTGGCCCACAATTAAAACATCCCATTAAAATCTAATTAGAATTTAAAACCATTAAAATTAGGCTAGCCTGGCTTGCTGAAATAACAGAGTCTTCAAGGCACGGCGAAAGACACGCAAGTCCGGGATCCTCCGTACCTCTGGGGGCAGCTCGTTCCAGAGGGCAGGAGCCCCCACAGAGAAGGCTCTCCCCCGGGGGGTCATCAGCCGGCATTGTCTGACCAACGGCACCCTGAGAAGCCCCTCCCTGTGGGAGTGTACTGAACGGTGGGAGGCTGTTGGTAGCAGAAGGCGGTCCCGTAAATACCCAGGTCCTAAGCCATGGACATTTGGCATATGAGCTTGGTTTCTTCCCTTCTCCACTTGTTTAAATATGAAAGCACTATATAAAATCAGGCAGTTTTTTCCTCCCCTCTACACCCATTTTCATTCCAATTCCTGAGGCTAGTTTATAATTCATGCAGACTATTAATTTTGTGTTGTATCATGCTTGGTTTATCTCCCTTCAAACAACTCATTTGTAGGAGTTGCATTCAAAGGTGGCAATTAAACTTTCTGGTGTGGGCCCTAATTTAAGAAGGTTTAGAGCCAAATCCAGCCAAAAAAACCCAAACAAAAAAACATTTGGTGAGCCAGAAACTCTGGGAATGGACAGAGGTATTTCTTAAATCCACACTTGTTCCAGGCCAGAGTAAAATTGTTTTCCTCTTAATTCATTGATCAATTCTGGCAATGAATGAATGAATGAATGAATGAATGAATGAATGGGTGCAGTCCTGGCATATAGAAATTAGGACCCCAGATTGCTATTCTGAGTATACCTTTTGTGATTAGATCTCACTGTTACTGAGTGGGTGGTAGCCCATGGCTATCTTATCTGGGTTCTGAAACTAGGTAAAGCATATCATGGGTTGGACTTGTATGGAATGGGGATGTCCACAGCATATGGCCAAAACATTCAAGATGGCAGCTGGGATAGTACAATTGAAGCACTGCCTGTTTTTAAAGTGTGACCCTGCAAAATGGAAGGCAGTGAGGAAGCATTTTGCTATTGTCGTTAAGAAAACCATGCCAGATTGATATTATACCAAGATTTTCCTCATTGTGGCTTATTTCTGAGGACACTTTAATAAACTGTATTTCTGGCTTGATTGCTAGGAGTCTTACTGAGTGCAGTGGGGTATCAATGAGTAAATTAATGAATGTTTGCTGCTGGGGTAAGGAACAAGATTCCACATACTGAGATAACCTTCTCCCCATCTAGTGAGTTCTATTCTATGAGCTACAGTGGCACGGTGGTTAGAGTGCAGTACTGCAGGCTACTTCTGCTGCCTGCCGGCTGCCTGAAATTTGGCACTTCCAATCTCACCAGGCTCAAGGTTGACTCAGCCTTCCATCCTGCTGAGGTGGGTAAAATGAGGACCCAGATTGTTGGGGGCAACAGGCTGACTCTGTAAACTGCTTAGAAAGGGCTGTAAAGCACTGTGAAGAGGTATAGAAGTCTAAGTGCTGTTGCTATTGCTATTATAGAAGTTTTCCTGAGGCCCCAAATCTGAGAAGATGCCATCTATGGGGTCTCCATGCCCATAACTTCAATGAGGACCCTTACCTCTGAAATCACTTGCTCCCAGACATTCAGATTACCACATAGTCCTGAAAGTATGACTGTTCTCTTAGTGACCATTCAAAGTTATGATGGACCCTGAAAAAGCTACCGTGTTTCCCTGAAAATAAGACCCTGTCTTATATTTTTTGAACCCCGAAATAAGCACTTGGCCTTATTTTCAGGGAAGTCTTATTATTTTGAGGCGCATGGAGGACACCAGAGGAAATGGTGGGGACCAGCTGTGCATGCGTTTAAATATTTCAGGGCAGGCTAATTTTCAGGGGGAGGGCTTATTTTAATGCATGCGCTCAAAAGCCCAATTGGGCTTATTATCAGGAGATGTCTTATTTTAGGGGAAACAGGGTACTTACGATCTGCATTCAAAATTCCAATGTCTACCCTTCCCCTCACAGTCATGTGACCACATTTTGAGCAGTTGGCAATTGATCTACATTTATGACGATTTGCAGTGTCCTGTGCACATGACCATAATTTATGACGATGTTGCCGGAAACCGATGTTTGTTCCCAGCAAAATCTGCCCCATAGCAAATAATGGGTTTGCTTAATGACTGTGGCATTTTTCTTAACAACTGCTGCAGAACATGGTGACCCGCTTTATGACTGTCACAACTTATAACTGAAATTGTCAGCTCAATTATGGTCATAAGTCAAGGACTAACTGTGTGCACTCACTTATTATATTTTCAAATTGCTGTGAAAAAGTGGCTCTTCAAGGGAAGCCTCCGAGGGCACCTAAAGATTTTGTTGCCTGGTAGAAGAGGCCTCCTGGCTATTATGATTATTCTATTGATTTTCTGAGTTTGAATTTTATGTTGCTAATTGAGAACCGCTCTGAGGCTATATAAAATGTGCTGTGCTATGTTATGCTATATTGCAATAATTTCCCTCCTCCTAATGCTGTCTTGGAAGTTTTCCCACTTCCAAAAAGAACAGCAAGGCTCAAACTCACCAAGAAAATTCCAGCAAAAAATATGTGTTTCTGGCGCTTTGTTCTCAGATGTATGTGCTTGAGATAACTGGTTTTCTGAATAGTTTTTATCCCAGAGCTACTGTATAATTGCACTCAACAATGAACTAAAGGGCCACCATCAGTGAACTGTTGGACAGCATTACTTGGCCTGTTGTGTGGATGTTTGGGTGGTTTAGGGGTGGGAAATTGTGATGGGTGGGAGTGTGTTTGGGGATTGTTATGTGTGTTGGACCTGGTATTTGAGTGTTAAGTGAATTTCATTGTATGGATATACTGTGTATACACGTACAATGACAATAAAGTTATTATTATTATTATTATCCTTTCCCCCCGCCTCTCTGAGTTCTCTATTGTGACAGTTGTTGAAAAGGCTATATTTGCACATGTACAGAGATTTAGCATCTTTTGTTTTTCTAGATTTATTTATCAACAAAGCTGAAATGTAGGAGTAACTCTGTAAAATATGCATTATATTGGAGCATTCTGGGGCTGAAACCTGGAGCAGCTTTTCATCATTCTTCTAAAACTGACGTCCTTCTGCTTTTTCAAATGTGTGTGCCAGTCCTGATCGTTAAAAACAAAAGAAGTTGCTAGAAATGAGGTCAAAACGAGAGAATACTTCTAAGACCAGAGTTTTTAATAATTTTATGCCAGGAACCCTTTTGAGAATGTGATGAAACCTACAGACTGATAAGTTATTTGGGGGTTTATGTTCACACTTAACACTCTTAGCTTATTTGCAAGCATATACCAAATTCCTACTACGTAGTTTGTTCCATTCCATTTAAATCCAGCTTTCATTGAATCCCAGATCTTTTTATTTTGGGGAAATTATCAAAATTGTAACTTCTTGCTGCCCAAAAATTGTGGGGCAGATAGTCCTGGACTTGAAGTTGGTCCTTGTTTGTGTCAGAAACACCTAGTGAAAAAAGTGACTTACAACTGGTTCTTATACTTATGACCGTTTAGCATCCCCATGGTCATGTGATCAAAATTTGGCACCTGAGACTGACATGTATTGTATTTACAATGGCCGCAGTGTTTCAGAGTTATGTGATTGCCATTTGTTATCTCCCCATTGGCTTTGACAAGCAAAAATCAGTGGGGGAAGCTGGATTCACTCAACAACCACAAGAATTTGCTTACTAACTATGGCAAAAAAAGGGCCATAAAATTGGGCATGACTCACTCAACAATTGCCTTGTTCAGCAGTGGAAGTTCTGGTCCCATTTATGATTATAAATTGAGAACCACGTATATTTTGAAGTGAGTGGGAGCTGTTCACACCCAGATAACCTCATGTAGTAAAAAAAAAAATTTTTTTAAAGTTTTTTTTTTCCTGGTTGCAAAATCTGTGGTGTTTATCAGGAGTTCTTCATCCTTGTTAACCATGTTACTCAGCCTGATGAAATTGGACACTTTAAACATGCTAATTCATTGTCAGGCTCAAAATGATTTCTCAGAACTCAAGTTCTGTCCGTCTGCCTGCAACTGCACATGATTAGCTTTGAGAGACTGGTTTGTCAAATATATTAGATTGCTACTTATTTTGCTTGGCAGCCAACATTTCCTTTTGATTACTGCAAATTTATTTCACATCCCTTGTAAATTGCACTCTCGTCCATCTGCCCCAACAAAAGTGTGTCTTTTGGAATGATGCCACTGTAAATGGCGCCTCATTATATGCCGCTTGTATGGTGGGTGCTGCAGGCTACTCAGTTATTAGTGGACCAAGGGAAAGGCTGAAGATATCTACATACCTGAGAATAAAACTTACAAGAGAAAAATACAAATAGCTCGTGACTTATGACCATAATGGAACCTGCCCATTATGGCTATAAGTAATATGGTCATAAGGTGGGCCGTCACTTGATTTTTGCAAACTTTTTTTGGTGGCAGTCATTAAATAAACCCATTGTTCTCTATGGGGGAATTTTTTTGCCAAGAACCAGAAGTAAATGCTGGCTTTCATCAAAAACATTGCAAATTGCTGTCATGGAGTGGGATCAGTGGTCATCAGAATGCTTCTGTGCATGTGCAGAAGAGCACATGTGTGTGGCCCCATTGCGAACTGGTTGTAAAGATAAATAGAACCCACCCTGAGTGGAATGTTGCAAAGGGGTGCAGATGTGAGCTATCTGCCAAGTGCCCAAAATGTGGTCATGTGATCTTGGGGAGGGCAGTGGATAGTGGACTTCAAAACCAGCTCATACGTATTTTTGGGAGGTCAATCATAATTTTGAATGGTTCCTAAGCAATCAGTCATAACTCATGGATCACCTGTAATGATGTACTTTACTGCATGCAATGTTTTGGATAATCTTGAAAAAGGATGAGAAGCAGTTAAAATGATTAGTTGAGAAAAACCAAAGTAAGAGAGTTTGCTTTCTTTTCTTTGATCTATGGCCTCATTGTGCTTCCTTGCACTATTTTTATTCTGGATCACAGACTCAGACAAAAGAAATACACAATTTCAAAAATAACACAGCTAAATAAAAAGAGCTGCGATATTCTACACTGCTATTAGCAGATATGTACAAATAGATACCTACCAATGCCAGCAACTGTACGTAATTGTGCACTTCATCCAAGAAATGGCTAAAATGAACTGTTAGCAGCTCATTATGAATATTTTGGAAAATTACAATAAAGTACACCTGGGCCTATGGTTTAATACTGTATTCCTTTCTTTAGAAGGATGGAGTCTTTCGGGAATTTACTCCTTAGAAATGCTAATAGCGAAATATTAACTCCTGTAGTGTGAATATCTTATGAAATGTATTATTTGTAAGTGGATCAAGATGCAACACTGTTTTAAAGTAATTCGTTCTCTGACTCATTTGTACTGTGGAATAGAATCTATTGTACACTGTTTTTAATTTTCCTTCAAGTATCTTTTCTCTGAGAACTTCAATAATCTCTTCTTGTCTCAGAATTTTCAATGTATCAGGTAAAAATTTCCATCTTTGTAATTTGCCTTCCTTTGCTGCTTTGAAAATTAAAATCATGCATTGAAAAGTAAACTTTAGCCAATAAACATATCTTAACTATACCTTCATTTGAATTTTCATGAACGTTGGAACTACAAATCAGATAACAGTAAACAAGAGCCAAATCCAGGAATTACCATTAAGAAAACAATATGCTCACCAACACTGACAAGGCAAGCCAATTGTTTATAAACAGAGAGCAAACCCCACTCGCTTTTAGCATTGATAACATTATCAAGTTTGATAATGAAATGTCTTTAGGTAAACAACTAAGCTCAGAGAGCACCAAGGACTGCATACAAAAACCAATTCTTTTGACTCTTCCAAAGATCTTGGAAATATTTGAAATTGGCTGTATTGTAAACAGATTCCTGCTGCTCCCCCACCTTATAATAAATCAACCTGTATTCTTGATATGGCTCAAATAACAAAAACCCAAAGGCTGAAAGAAATGCTATCAGAACATTTTCTGATCTAACTTGCCAACATGTTTTGTGCTGCAGTGCACACTATCTTTTAAAGAGTTTATAACCAATATTTGCACTTCGTTTAATTCATTCAGATTAGCTTTCACTGCCAGTCTATCGCTTTTTGAGAGTTCTCACAATGGAAGGAATAAATCTTCCCTTGATCCATTGCTCTTTCTAATCCAAGTGCCTCTTTGAAAACACTGATATGATTATATTAGAGACACGGTTTAGGAAATTAAACTGTGGAAAAGTTGACAAACAAGCTGTTGAATCCAGGGTTGTTTTTAAAGAAAAACATAAATAATAGAAAACATGGAGAGTTGTTATGAAAATGCTGCATTACTGGAGGTCTTTAAGAAGAGCTTGGACTGTCACTTGTCCAAAATGGTATAGGGCAGAGGTGGCGAACCTATGGCACATGTGCCAGAGGTGGCACTCAGAGCCCTTTCTGTGGGCATGTGCGCAGTTGCCCCAGCCCATCATATTTTTCTGTTGCATTTCTTGCTGTCACTTGCAGGACTAAAAAAAATGCGCAAAACAGCGTTCCGCCTTTGTTGCGGTACATTTGGTGTTGCTGCCTCCATGGCTTGCCCATTGCTTTCACAGAGTCTTGCGCAGCACAGTGAAAATTAGCGCGCTTCCCAATGGGGGAGATGGGGTCCTCTCCTCCTGAAGCTCATTACAACGCGGAACCACAATTTCCTCCATCATTGTCAGTTCGCTCTTGCCTCCTGGATGTCTGTTGCTTTTTCTGCAGAGCTGCCTGTGTTATGATGCCCAGCCTCCCCGCCAGCCCGCTGGGGTTTGGAGGGAAAGAGAGGGAGAAAGACAGGGGGGGGGAGAGAG
>JANHZT010004172.1:32010-45950 GCA_032468215.1 Stegonotus admiraltiensis | reverse complement strand
TGGCTGTGTAGGGACAAGTGCTCCTAGATTTTTTTGTTACTGAAAAAAGTAGTCCAAGAAAACTGGGAATATTTTCCAACACTATTCTAAGAGTAATAAATAATGCAATATGAAGAAAAATTGAGATACACAAATTATGCTTTTATAGACTCCAGTCATCCCTTCTGTATACCATTAATTGCAACAGTTTGGATCCAGAATGTCGTATTTCCTGGAAGGGCATGTAAAAAGCAGAGTTTATTCAAGATGTTCTATCCAGGAGTTAGGGAAACCATTTTTATTTTGTTGTATTCATTTTTAATATGTATACCACATTTTCTTGTTCAACTCAAGGTGACATATATAATCCTCCTATTTTCTCCCAAAAACAACCATTTGAGAGGTTGGACTGAGGTAAAGTGACTTGCCCAATATCAGCCAGTCAGTTTCCATGTCAAAGGGTGGATTAGGACTCTTAATTTCTATAGTATGGTTCTTGTTTTTATTCTGAAGCCCCTGGTGTCATTTTCCATGCTATTAACAGTGTCCCACAATATTCTGGGCACATTCCTTTTTTTAGAGATGAACCCTTGCATCAATACTTCTACTTTTCTCTGCTCCACAACAAAAAAATCTATGCTGCATTGGAAGTCTCCCACAGATTTAAATGTTCTGTTCATAAAAATGAAACCATGTAACCATATAAGCATTTTATTAAATATTCTACATTCAATTTGCAATTTGCTGCATATTCAGTTGGCAATTTGTTGCATGTGTATTACAATATTTGATATTAAATAAATACAAGAATCATATGAATAAAAATGGATCCAAATCCTAAATGAAGTGCAGACAGCCATACTTCTTTTATAAAAATAGCCTTCCTTATTAACATCAGTGTTAAACTGAACAGGTGGCAGTCTAGCTTCCAACACCATGTTCTACCAGTTCCCCTACAAAGATGCAACAAAGAATGACTGTCCCTTTTAAATAAAACATAAAAGACAGTAAGTCTTTTTTCCATATTGATAAAGGCATTTCAGATTTTTGTAACAATATTGCATATACATATATTCAGTTACTTTCTGAAAATAGACAGGTAGTTTTGAAGATAGAGCAGTAATTTATTGTTATGGCTATTTTGTATAAAATTACCACAATACTGTACATAGCCAAAAACAATTCAGCACTGTAAATATTCAATTAAGACTTATTTCAATCTTACAGAATAACTCAGCAAGTTATCAGAATTACCACTCAGCAAAAAGTATCACACACACCAACACACAGTATAACTTGAGATAATGCATCCAATTCACATACTTGAAATGTTCACTTGAAAACAAATTGACTGGAACGTATTCACTTTAATAATAATCTGTGTCACCTAAAAGACTAAAAATGCATAAGATTATACATAGGTTTTCACAGACAATAGTCCATTTTCTCAGAAGAAATTTTTGAAAACATTAAACTATAATATACTTAGTTGCTTTTTAATGGGGACAAAAATTGTTTTTGTTAGAATACTTCTACTGCTTTGGACATTCTGTGGGAAGTGATTTATATCCTTTATAGAAGGATATATTTATCTGAATAAGAGTTATGTTGGAAGTTAAGCAACGTAATTATGATACTGTTTAATTTTAAGTATTTACTTAATACTGTAGTATTTTGAAAAGATTGGAAATTCTTTATCAGCTATAAACTGCTCGCAGCAACATGTCAGCTCCTTATTCATACAACTTCAAAGTCAAAATGAATTAAAGTATTGCTTCTTCAAGATATTAGTCTATGTAAACAGTATGATAGTTTGACTAGATTAAGTTTGATCAGTCATCCATATCAAGGAGTAGCAGTGATCCAAAATAATCTGCAAGCAGCTGAGCTTAGAAAGCCATTGGGAATCACCAAACATGTAAACAAACCTGAAGTAGACTTGCTGTTTTGGAAAAAGTAACAAAATAAGCAAACTCTAATTATATTCCTGGACTTCATAAACAAGCTTTCTGAATCAGGCCTCATACCATGTGGGTTGACAAAAAGTTGGAATTATGAATCAATTTTGAAAAATGTGACACTACATTAATTATTTACATCTGGCCTAAAAAAGAAGTATATCTACCTTGCACAGAGATATAGCAAGAAAGGTTTATTGCATTAACTTTGTCTTTACTCTGTGAAAAGGTCTTGTTTAAAATCAATTAATAAGTAATCAAAGAAAAAAGCTATCATACTGAATCCAGTACAGACAGAGCTCTGACAACCTGTTACTTCTATTATCTCTTTGGAGAGAAACTATCATGAAAAGTATTGAACTAAAACTTCCATACTGGATCTTTCTCATCAGACAGTATTTCATTTCATAAGCCATCTGAAATAAAGAAACCCTTCTTTATAACACTTATTTACAATTAAGTCTATGCCAATATACCCGGCAAATGCAGTTTCTAGATCACACATGTGCACACCTGTTAAACTATTTAAGGGCTACTGATGCAGCTTTAGAGCTATAAGCTCAATAAAAGTTTGTCAGAAAGTGGAGGATAGGTGATTCTTTTTGTTTCTATGAGTCACCCGCCATGTCAATAAGTAGGCCAAGGGTTCATAGAGGCAAGACTAGCGTGTACTCCCCCCTACTCAACCTAAATTAAAATAGGCTGACTACTGGGACAAAACAAAACATGGGAGGGGGAAACGGAAGAGAAAGAAGACAAAGCCAACGTGCGGAAGTCATTTGCAGGAGTGAACCAATGAGGTCCCCATAAAGAGGGCTCTCCGTCTTTCTGAACTTTCAGCATGCAACAGGTCTTAAGGCTGCAGTCTGAAAAGCAGCCGAGCGCTTTTCTAACACGTTGCCCTTCACTAGGCAGCCCCCCAAGGGCTTATGGGCCACACCACCCTGGGAAATCTTCAGGAACGGCCTCAGCGACAGGCTCGATTCAGGGGCTCCCTTTCCCCACGCTGGGGTTACACAACCGCGACACCATTTTCCGCGCTCACGTCCCCACCCCCACCCCTCGTTTCAGTTTAAAAGGCACCTCCCCCTCTCCCGGGTCCAAGTTCAGCAGCCCCCTTGGCCGCAGTCCTCCTCCCTCAGCCTTAGCCAAGGCAAACGGCCAAAAAAGCACGGAAGCTCCCTTCCCCCACTCTGCAGCGATACTGTTTAAACCAGACGAAACGAAATAAATATCAACCCGAGGTCCCTGCGATCGAATGAGGGGTCCGGGAGGGCAATCGGCACCCCCTCTCCCCCCCCCCACGGGCTCTCCTTTCAATCAACGCAAGGCCCGGAGAGTTGTTCCGGCCCATTTCAAAGCCTTGGCCGGGGGGGGGGGGATTGCCACAGGGAAACGCAGCCCATCCTGCTACGAAAGTAGGGGAAGCGGGGGAATCCAAGGGCCAACCCAGCTCGAAGGCCACCGAAACGTGAGGCGCAAACGTCCACCCATATAAACAATAGTCAACCGCCCATCCATTACGGCCGGGGAAACAGAAGGAAGTTGAAATCGCGCTGAAAAACATGGCCCTCCCGAGGCGTTCTCGGCGTCGCCGACCCTTGTTTGTCAATTTCTCTTAGGGAGACCCCAAAAGGCCGGCCGGAAAAACTCACCTCCCTCCGCGTGTAGAAAGGCCGGCTCGCCCTCCAGGAAGCCCCCGAGGAAAGTCTCAACTTCTGCCAAAGCCCCGAGTAAGCCAAGTTCCTTTCACAGGCAGCCCATGGTGGAACTCTTCTTCCCAACCCCGAGGTCCCGAGATCGTGAAGCAGATGGTAAATCTCGAGCAGCCCTCGTAGCTCTCCCCCCCCTCTCGCCCTTCCTCCTCCTTCTCTACCTCCACCACCACCACCACATCCACTCTGGTGGCGGAGGGGATCAAAAGGAAGTCCGAGAGAGTGGCGGGCAGGAAAACGGAAAGTTTCGGGGTGCAGAATGGCGGTCAGGTGGTGGTGGTGGTGCTGCTGCTCATGCTCATGACTTCGTGAACAAGTTAATGTGCTCGGCGAGCGAAGTGCATGTGGAAGTCCAGGGCCAGCCTCTCCCTGCTGTAACTCTCTACGAGAGAACGAAGCAGCAGGCAAAGGCTGGCAGAACCCGGCTGACTAAGTGGTCTCCGGGGTTGTTGGTGGAAATCAGCATATTGATCTTCAAGGAGAAAACCCGGAGAGAGGAGATGCTTTATCAGCAGTTCTGCCCTTATGATTTGCAACGAATAAAAACATCAACACCTACCCCGACCATCAAATGAATTTCTCTTCCAATTGCAGTGTCCTGAAATAACTCCTTAGTCACTTTTAGGGGTAATTGAAATGTTTTGTTCCACAAAAAGGAATTCTTGCCCACCCCACCAGCCTTCTACTGTTCAAATTAATTGTTAGTCCTGTGGAGTCAAAAAAAAGAAAGAAAGAAATTGGATCAAAGGGTAGTAAAATCTATGTTTACACAATCTCCTATGGACCACTGTTACTTATCAATCTTATTTTCACTCTCCTTTTAATAAGAGAATAATGTAATACACTATTGGATAATGTACGTGTGTGCAGGTATAACATTAAGACTGCTTTTTAAGCAGCTAAATTTAGATGAAGAACCTTATACTTTTATTTATATCCTGTTTCTAAAAGTCAAGAAGTAATTTTGTGTCAAATAAAATGTAACCTACTAACAGACATCAGAATACAATGCTTTTGCAAATTCGGTATTTAATATTTGGAAATTCAGTTTTAACAAAGGGGGGGGCAACCCATAATATTTATATACTTTATGAAAACCAGTGCTGCCATGATATAATGTATTTAAATATAGACTTACACTATCTCCATAACTGTTATTCAGCGGAATAGGTATTATTACACTTAGCCCTGACATAGATCGATCTTGATGTTCTTTGTCTTGAATTAATCCTCCTTTTCTTATTTTTCTCTAGGCTGGCAGAGCTTTCTGAATTACAACAGTCATTTTACAGAAAAAGAAAAAGGAAGCTGTGCAAAAAGCAGCGCAAATACATGATGCAACATTACCCTGGTTACATGTGCCTCCCATCCCCCAATCTCTTACTGGTGAGAGTGCTGTGTTTTTTCTGCCTGCAGGGTCACATTGTGGCGGATTGGTTCTCCTTTCGCCTTGCTCAGTCATTCAGATTTGGAAAGTAAATAACAAGCTGACATCATTACAGCTCTCTGCATTACTGTGACACATTCCTGTGCTACCAAGCACACTCTATTAGCTGCGCAGAAAGAAAAGACTGGCTTGATCAGTTTGTGCATACAATTTATGCTGAAATAAATGTGTGTGATGAAAAGACACAGAAATGTATGGAATACTAAATTCAAAAATTAAAAAAGCATATGCTATCATGTATATAAAATCTTGGAAGCAAATTTCACTGAATTTCACTAAATCTTAAATATATGTGTACAACCATATATATAAGTGATTATTTTTATTCACAAGCACTAGCCTTGTTTACTTGGAAGTTTATGGAACATATTAAAGTTTGCTTCCAAATAAATAAACATTACCTTATAAGTTTAATTTTCATACAAGTTAGGAAAATATGTCAATATTAACATGTCCCTTTGGCCTGATTAATTAATTAATACTAAAGCCTTTTATATTAAACAGTCCCTGGTTGCAGCTATATTAGTTAATAGGATCACCCAGTTGCGCTGATGTATTAGTAAGCAACCTGGTGCTCATAAATTTTGGATTGCAGCTCCTGTATTCAATTGTTACCAGTCATGCTGCCTTGGGTAGATGAGCATTAAAATTCAAAACATAGAAAGTTTTGACATTAGAAAATATTATATAATACTTTGCTTGTCAGAAGCTGACTGGAAAGGTTATAAATCACATGACGCTGGGAAAGTACAGTTGTCATAAATACATGCCAATTGCCAAGTGCTTGAAATTTGATCACATGACATGGAGATGCTGCATCAGTGATAAGTGGGAAAACCAATTGTAAGTCACTTTTTTCAGTGCTGTTGTAACTTCAAATGGTCACTAAATAAATGGTTGCAAGTCGAAGACTACCTGTACTGTTCTGAAGTATAAAGACTCTGACATCCCAGTCAATGCACTGAAGTGTCCCAGTAGTGGGTTTCAATTTAGTGTGCTACCGTTTTGCTTGTGCACATGCGATGTAGGTGGGTGGGTAGAGCCAGGTGGGTGGGTAGAGCCGCCGCCGCCACTACTGTAGCAACCCACCACTGAAGTGTCCTTTGTATAAGGCCAATATAGTTTGCAACTCTTATAGAATAAGAGATATAAGTAAATATATACCTGTACATTCACCAAAGCAACTTTGGTAGACCAACTGTGTGATACAGTTGTCTTCCTATATATCTATGTATCTTTTTCATTTTAAACATGCTACACATATTACTGGCAACATACAGACTTTCTACTGAGTCACAGTATTTGGTCTATTTATCTCAGTACTATTAACTCTTGTTGGCTGAATTTTAGTTTGGCTTTATATACAAAACCATCTTACCATGATTTAACAAACTCTAGTATTTTACAATATCTGAAATAAACCATTGACAACATTTCTCCAGAAGTCAGAAAGTACTGGTTCCAGCTCTGCCCTGAAATGGCAGGAAATGAATCTGGGATCTCTTGTATTATAGATATAATACACTATACTGTTCTGATTTATAGACAGATTCTGCATACTAGAAAGTAGTGTGGTAGAATTAGATCATTTACCCCTGGTGATATCAACAGAGTTCAGAAAGGCCTCATCTCCATGGAACTTACTCCACTTGGAATAATAGGTGGAGTAGGGCAATACAATCTTTAAGAAAAATGTTATTTTGTATCATCAAACAGTAGTTCTCTTACTAATGCAGAATAATTTAGGAAGGGGTTTAACTCGTGATGACCCCAGAATAATCTTCCTACAACAGTGTCTCAAAAGTGCTGACCAGTAAGCGGATATAAGAACCAACTTTTTAAACAATGACACAGAGCTTTCTAGGACTAGGTGAAAGGAAAGAATAGAAAAGTGGAAGTCCCTAGTTTAGAGTGTATTTCAGCAATGAATGAACTATAACCAAGTTTCCATATCAAAAAGGACATGGCAGGCACAGTCAATCTGATCAAGAGTCTGTAACAATTTCCTTCTTAGGAAAGGTTGCCAGTTTAGGGCCTTTTTAGCATTCTTTTTTAGAAAACAAAATGAAGTTTAAAAAAAAACATGGCAGGGACATATAAAATTAAGCATCTGCATAAGGAAAAGGGATTTCCCCCCCTGTTTCCTAACCCTAGAATCTGGGAACATTCCACAAATCTATATTAATAGCTTTTTACACAGACCATAGTTGAACAATAGAAATAGAGATAAGTAGTAGTAAAGGCTGTTGACTCTGACAAATTTGAAAAGGCTTAGACAGATTACTACAGTGTAAGGTGTAGATACCTATGTGTAACCTTCAATATCTGAGCCATATCCCTCAATACTTGTTAATGTGAAATATAGCATTCATGTCTCAAAAACATATACCTTATTATCTATTCTGACAGAATATTGATTATAATGGCCTTTGGTCTATCCCACCACAAATCTTATGCTTTAGTAACACTTCACTGGAGAGTCATGATACCAGTTTGGGACTTTCTCACATTTTCTGTCTTTTCCATGTTTGTTATAGCTCCTCTAGTATATTAAATAAAAATTGGAGTGAAACCTATGTTAAAGGTAAACATTAGACCTGGATTTATTTAACAAAGAACCTATACTCGTTGGATTATGTTTGGAATCTATGTGGTGTAGAATTCCTGAATATGAGTGATGTTTTTACATAGGCTATCTTTTGCCTATGTTTGATGCATCATCATCAAACACATTAGCTAGTTACAGGGTTGAGGAGGCTTTAATTTGATTATTATCTTCATGAAGAAGCCTGTTGGAATGACAACAATGAGAAAAGATTTCAGAAAGATATAGAACTGATCATTCTCATGGGATTCTTCTGCCTCATATGATTTATGTATTCATATTATTTGGAGCTTTGTGAAATTGAGCTATAGTAAGGTTGATTCCATGATGCATTTTTAGTGTGTAAACCAACCCAAAGTTGGTCTAGGCTTCTAGAATGATTACTTCAAATAATTGCTTTTGGTCATAGCTTGAATTCCTAATCAGAACCTCCAGGGTAAAAATCTGTGATCTTTTGACATATGGTTGTCAGCAATATGAGTTCACATATGTTGTGAACAGTGGAATTTGTGACACCCTCATTATTTAAAATTAGATCCTTCAAGCCTTAAAAGTGGTTCTTTATATGTTTAACTAGAAACTTGATCTTAGCTATGTGTGCATGATGTCCACACATGCTTTTTAAAAGTGAATTAATACGCTTTGTGGTTTATAGGAAATTATAAGCAGAAAAAAGGATATCACATCTTCAGCATTGCAGACTGCATTTACAAAAGAGCACCAGAAAACGTGAAGAAATGGCAGCTTGTGAACATATCCTAGTAACAAATTCTAATGACATAACACAGAAGCAGGCTTGAGCTCTGAAGCCAAATTTGTCAGGAGTCATTTGAAAAAAACACTATCTGAATAGTGAAATGAATAGGCATAATAAAAAGTCTTTTAACTTGTGGGAATAACTTAATTTCTTATTATTATGCCTAAGCATATGTTTCTAATATATATATATATTAGAAGTAAATATACACCTATACTTTTGCCAGACTATAACCGACCTGCCACTAGTGAATTTTTTTTTTAAAAAACCTTCTTCCATGCAGACGTTTCTATACAAATATCTATAGAAACAAAAGAAACGAAACATGTGCTGGATATATGATAAGTACTTCCTTCTCAGTGTTTCTTCTATATGAAATGTCAGTAGCTGATTAAGATCTAGGAAACCCTTGATTTAAATAGCTGAAAATTACAGAGTCAGGGTAATTTTTGTTGTGATATATTAAATAGCACTCACAATTCCATTATCTTTATATGTAAAAATTATGTTTTATCCAATTGACTCAACATAAAACAGGAAAATTCTGTCAACTTTCCTGCTGTCTATGCATAGCAATAATAACTACTTATTTGTCACCACGTAGCCTGAGTATTCTCAGTGAAAATTAAATTTAACACATACACATACACACATATATAAAATACATATACTGTTTCGCTTTTAAAATACAGAGTAAGAGTCAGAAACCAAACAAATTTAAGCCTCTGCCAAATGAACTAAATATAGAAAGTTCCATTTAGATATATGCAAATGGAATCAGACTGGCAGAAGTCTGATTCTCTGACCTTTCCACTCACCCACTGTATCTCTCTTGGGAAATCCCCTTATCTTTGAACTGTAATCTATCCCATTCATCAGTATCCTACTACGTCTTCTCTATCATTCTTTGGGAAAATGGGGTTGCCGTGAATAGGATACAATACAACTCAAATAATTAAAAGATTTATTTATTTAGTTATTAAATTTGTTTGCTGCTCATCTCACAACCAGGTGACTCTGGATAGCTTATAATGTTAGAATAAAAGTATACAAAAATATCTATATAATAAGAATAAAATACTACAAAAATACAAATTATCAGCTATAACTAAAAGATGGGGAGAGATGGAGTAGAATGAGCTGGAGGATTTATTGAGAGGAGGGGTCTGTTATTAATCACCTCTAGCATGACAGTTCTCCATTGGAGCCTTAGGCCAACTGGCAGAGCCAGGTCTTCAAACTTCCGCAGAAGATCAGGAAGGTGGGAGCAACCTCCCTCTGAGGAGTGTGTGTGTAAAATGTTCCAAAGGGCAAGAGCGACAACAGAGAAGGCTCCACTCCCAGATCCTATCAGGCCAAATGCCCTGGCTGATCCAGGGAATTTGCCTCCTCTGCCAGCACATGGGGTGGGCCAATCCCATTGGGATGAGACAGTTCCCCAGGGAACCTGGATCCATGCTATGAAGTGCTTTAAAAGTGATAACCAACACCTTGAATTGTACCTGGAAGCAAACCAGCAGCCGGTGCAGTTCATGGAATGGAGGTGTAATATGGGCCAGTCTGGGGGCCCAAAAGCTACCCATGCCACTACACTCTGCACCAGCTATAACTTCTGAATGCTTTTCAAGTGTAGCCCCATGTAGAGTGCATTGCAGTCGTCCAAACATGAGAGGACTAGAGCTTGAATGACTAGGTGCAGGAACTCCTGCTCCAGGAAAGGCCACAACTGGCGCACAACCTGAAATTTGATAAAGGATCTTCGAGCAAGAGTTGCAAGTCCAGGAGATTCCCCCAAGTTGTGGACTGGATCTGTCTGAGGTTGTGCCACCTATTCCAGTCCTAAGGATGTCAAAATCCCGGATCTTGAGATTCCATGCACACAAAGCCATTCAGTCTTGCCAGGGTTTAGCCCAAGCTTCTAGCTTCCCTCCACAAGAGGGCAACAACAGCATCACTTGTTGTAGAGATATCAGTACACTGATGATACTCAACTCTATGATACCTGAGCTCAAGAGGACAGTTGATCTCACCCAGTGATTTTATGTACATATAAAAAAGAAGTGGAGAGAGTACCGAGCCCTGCAGCATGCCACAAGAGAGTGGGTGTGGGCTGGATCTCTCACTCCCAATTAACACTGATTGGGACCAGCCTTGGAAAAAGAAGTCAACCAGTGTAAGACTCTACCACCTGGCCTCAGCCCCCATAGCCACCCAAAAGGATACTATGGTTATGGTACTGAAGACCACTGAGAGTTCAACAAGAGTGAAGATGATTGCACTATCTCCATCCTGCTCTCACTAAAGATCATCAATTGCAACCAATGCTGTTTCTGTCCCATAATCAGGCCTGAATCCTGACTGAAAGGGTCCAGACAATCCATTTTATCCAGGACGCTCTGAAGCTGCCAAGCAACCACTTTCCCACCACTTTCCCTAAAAAAGGAAGATGGGAAACAGGATGAAAATTGTCCAGACAGGTGAGACATGTGATTTTTTTTAAAGAGGAGGCAAACCAGGGTCTCCTTAAAAGGTCCTGGAAATGTCCCCACCTGCAATAAAGAATTAATCACTGCCTGAACCTTAGCATCTAGGAGGGATGCTTAGCACTGCTGGAGACTTAGTATCTAGGAGGGACAAGAATCTAACTGACGGGTGTTAACACTGACAGCATTGAGGATCCTGCCCACTTCCTCAGGTCCAACAAGGTCAAACCATTCCCAGATCATTGAGCAAAACCTTTCCCCAGGCATCTCACATGGACTTTTACCACACATGGAATCTAACTGGGAACAAATCCAAATGACTTTGTCAGGTGTTGAACAAAGTCATCTTCATGGCCCTTTAGATTATCATCCAAGCTTTATACCACTGATTGCCATAAAAAGTAGTACAGGTAGTCCTCAACTTTTCCTGACCATTCAAAGTTACAATGGCACTGAGAAAAGTGACTTATGACTATGACATCCCCAGGTCAGGTGAATAAAATTTGGATGCTTGGCTACTGGTTTCTATTTATGATGGTTGCAGTGCCCCAGGGTCATGTGATCACCTTTGCAACCTTCTGACAAGCAAAGTCAATGGGGAAGCCAGATTGATTTAACAACCTTGTTATTAGCTTAACAACTGCAGTGCTTCACTTAGCAACTGTGGCAAGAAATGTCATAAAATGGAGCAAAACTCACTTAACTGTCTTACTTAGCAACAATTTTGGGCTCAATTGTGGTTGTAAGTCATGGACTACCTGTATTCACAAGAGGTCACTATGTTTATGTTTATATTTCAGTAAGGTATGGTTAGCTTAACCATGGTTTAATGAATAAATCACAACTGGCTGATTTATGTACTTAGCCAGTAACTATAGATTGAATTGTTGTACAATTCAGTAAATAAAAAAAACCCCAGCCTACATTATAGGGTTATGTATTGACTCAGCTACAAAGTATGATATGACGCAGGCTTCCCCATACTGTGTTTTTTGGTTTCATTAGATGTGTAACACCCAAATTTTCTAACTGTCATCACTAATAAATATAGATGACACCAGAAGAAGGTTGATTCAAGTATCATAACCCATGGTTTAATTAACCATGACTTAATGAATTCACTTTATTGGCTGGGTTCATGGAATACATTGAGCTACACACTGACTACACTTTAGCCTAATATATGCAAACAGAAATAGGTAGGCAACTTAACTAGCAAGAATTAAGGAATATGATATTTGAAAGCCAGATTTTCTGATAAAAAAAACTTTTTTTCCCAAGATTTTTTTTCAGCACCCTAATTTAGGAAGGAAAAGCTTTTTAGTACGTAGTATTTGATAATTAGGAATCAGGAATTATTTCTGATCTATCTTTCTCTTTCCCTCGTTTAAAATAAGGCCACTATGTAAAATACATGTCTGTGACAAAAGAGGAACTTTAGAGAAATATAAAATTGCAACAGACTATTCAAGTAAAATTCCTAAAGTTGTTTTGTTATATAGAAAGTAATCTACAGTACATCAAAGGACCTGCTGAGACAAACCTGATTTTTGGAGTGGATTGATATTCTGAGAGGAAATGTACTCATTTAAAACACTGTTATATGAGACTACGTGTGATCGGAATCGAAAGTATGATAATATTCTATTGCTTGGTGTATTCAGGAGACAAAATGAATGAGAGTACTGTTTCTCGGTAATATTAGTTCAATCCCAATAAAAAACAGAAGTTCTTGATTTAATCTGTGACAATGGCTATTGCGGTAGTCATGAACATTATGCATTACAGTCATGATCAAAGGTTGTGAGAAATATTAGTGGTTCTGGGAAATAGGAAAAGAGGGTTGAATTGCACTCATATTTTGTAGGCATCCCATATACATTTGGCATGTCTGTTCATGTTATTGCATTCTGCATGTGTTTTCTTATGTTGAAATTCCATCCTACCTCCATGTATCTCGGAATCAAAATATTGCAATTGCGCCAGTCTTATGAAATAAGTTGAGATGACTTTAATGTTAAATTTAATGCTAGATGGCAATCATAGGTCAACCCAATCCAAATCTAGCTGTTCATATATTCCACTTGCTTTTAAAAATACCTGCATTTTCTCACTGTGACATTATTATTAAAGCAGTGATTCAACTGGTAAACCATTCTCAGAAGCACAAAGAAAGTACAAAGGTAACGTTGAAGCTAAATGGTTGGTGCTATTATTATGAAAGTGAAACAACTACCGTGTTTTCCCAAAACTAAGACCTCTCTGGATAATAAGCCCAATCGGGCGTTTCAGCACATGCGTTAAAATACCACCCCCCAAATAATCCCCCCACCAACTACTTACATGCATGTTCAGCCAGTCCCACCATTTCCTCTGGTTACTTGCCATGCAAAAAACACAAGGTGAGGCAAGACCGGGGGTGGGGGAAGTGGGGGGACATCCTCTCCCCTCCCTGTTCTTTGCGCTGGCCAAGCGGCTGGCCGCTGCTGCCCTGACATGTCCCGCCACCGCTGCCTCATGAAGCAGGACTCTGCAAGGCTTGTTGTGCCATTGCACGCACAAACTCCAGCACTGCAGCAAGCTTCATCATACTGGCACAGCTGGTGTCCTACCACTCGTGGCTGTGTTGGTATGTTGAACCTTGTGGCAGTGTTGCCGTTCGTGCGTGCAATGGCACAAGCCTTGAAGAGTCCCTGTCCACGAGGTGACGGCGGCATGATGAGTCTCATAAAGACTCATTTCTGACAGGTGGGGCAGGGGAGAAGTGAGACGCATGGAGCGAGACATGGCTCCCCTTGCCGTCTCTTCTCCCCCCCCTCATTGGGCATGGCAGGGCTCCTGCCCCTCGCTTAGCCACCCATCCCCTTTAGGGATGCAATTTGGGGGTGGCAAGTGGGGCGGGCAAGAAGTGGGACACGCGCAGGGGTGAAATGCTCCTGGTTCGGACCGGCTCGGGCGAGTAGGTAGCGATGGTGGCGGGCAGTTCGGAGAACCGG
>JANHZT010004172.1:5895-16587 GCA_032468215.1 Stegonotus admiraltiensis | reverse complement strand
GATGGTTCTGCACATACAGTCAGCAAGCATGTGCACACAGCTCCATTTGTGCAAGTGGGGTGCACACGCGCCTACCACTCACACAAATGGGGCGGGTGTGCACGTGCTTGCCCCGCTGCTCGTGCAAATGGGGATTCGTGCACCCGCCGATTCCACAGTCTGGTTGCACTTATTTCTTTTGCCCCCACGCCCTACCCCCACCCATTGTACAAAAACATATGTTTCCCTTTTCAAGCGTTCATATTGGATATAAGAAACATGCTTTCCAATTAAAAACAATAGATTTCTAGGCTTTAATATGCCAAAGGTTTTCCAAAATACAGTATGCATGTGTTACTTCACAGATATGGTTGCAATACATATACACCATATCAGAAATTGCAACATTTCTTTCCATGCAGATTTGTTTCAGAGTGAAACAACAAAAAAGTAAACATTTATCCAGTTATCATAAATTGGTCTCTCATAAAATCTGTAGCCATCTGTTTATATTGTGACCCTGCATCAATGGAATAACATTCAAGTATTTACCAAAAAATCAGAGGTTATTTTTATAATGCTTGGAAGACATCAAGGGGAATATGCCATTACCTTCATATAATGCTTATAGATTTCAGCAGCAGCTGTTATCTCAACAACATTACAGATGATCAATTTGCAGTATGCTGCAAGGAGGCATCGCTTTAAATGCAAAGCATCTAGCTTCTGGTTTTCCTTTACCTTCACATCACTTTCTTTCATATCTGTAGAGAGGAGTTT
The DNA here is from genome assembly GCA_032468215.1 of Stegonotus admiraltiensis. Taxonomy (NCBI): domain Eukaryota; kingdom Metazoa; phylum Chordata; class Lepidosauria; order Squamata; family Colubridae; genus Stegonotus; species Stegonotus admiraltiensis. Next base: position 15,828 of record JANHZT010004172.1, on the reverse strand, counting down.
GATTAGATTTCATTCTAAAATGATAATGAATGATATATTTAAAAAACAACAGACACTCCAGTATTTCATCAGTTCTCTAAACCACCACAATCACATCACCTTAAATGTATTTCCAATAAAAGTGAATATATGCAGCTGAGGGTTGAACTGTGGAATCCTTAGCTTGATCCTCTGAGCTTGATGGTTTGTTTGCAAATTGCATCAGTGTGTACTGATGATGTTACCTAGTCAGGTAATGAAATGTCCGTAAGAAACAACCAAGCTCAGAAAGCACTAAAGACTCCACAGTATTTCTCTGCTTTTTAGATAAGAGATGTTCTTTGCAGACATCATAGTGTTAGTTTTTCACTTGCTATTATAAGTAGTTCTCGAGTTACTACAATCGGGACTGGAATTTCAGTCCCTCAGTGGTGAGTCATCACACAACCATTTTACCATGGTTGTCAAGCAAATCACCATGATTAAGCAAATCACATGGTCATTAAGTGAATCTGGCTTCCCCGATTGACTTTGTTTGTTGGAAGATGGCTGGGAAGATCACAAACTGCAACCATGTGACTGTGAGATGCTGCAACCATCCTAAATCAGGGGTGTTAAACTCGCGGCCCCTGGGCTGGATGAGTCACGTGCTGGCCACGCCCACCATGTTAGAGAATGGGAGGAGAGTTGCGATATATCACATGATGACAAGGTGACTACGCGAGTTTGATACCCCTGTCCTAAATGAACTATAATGTTTTTGACTCATTTGTTTAATTGTGTTTTCTTCATCTAGTCTTAGGACTTAAGTGGCAAGCAGATCACATTTTATATAATATTTAGACAGAACTATTAACATTTCAAAAGGATTCACAAACTTTTAAGCTCTATTTTTACCAATCTATCTTGCTCTGTTTATCCTGAATACAAAGTGAAAGAAGCAAGCATTAGCAGCAAAATGCATTTACTGAAAAATATTGCTGACCTTTGGTTTCTTCTTCTTCCTCTCCAAAAACATGATCCCGAATAAATAAGAGCATTTTTGTCTGAAGAGATGTACTGGGAAGGTACTCCAGTAACCCAGCAGCATCATTATTGCTTAAATCCTGATGACTTAGAATTAACAGTAGATCACACAGTATCATAAAAGCCTATAAGTACAAACATCAAAAATGACTTACACATCTTTTAAAAATACTCATCATAATATCATTCTGCCTTCCTTTTTTAACTAAGATGCAAAATGAACTAATTCTAAACTGAAATTGAAATTATAGGGATCACTGTTTTTTTAAGCAATGCATATTGTTTGTATGAATTTATATTCAACATACTACAAATTTGCATAAATAACATCTATAATCAAAGTAATCTAATCAAAATACATATCACAGAACATTATATACAGATATTGCTGTTTAAAAGAGTACTGATATTTCCTACAATTCTTCACTTCATAACAATGACTGTGGTTTTTCAGTTAAAAGCAAGAAGTTAGGAAAGACTTTAAAAGCCAATAAATGACTGGTTCAGCCCAACAATTACAGAATAGTTCAGCTTTGTGTATATGAGACCTCCTTAGAAGTTTCATAAGGTTCCTCAGGAATAATGGTCTATTCAGAAATTACTGTGCTCCTGGGTAGACCTGTACTCTTATTTAAATTATGGACATATCAGTTTTGCATAACTCTATCCATCATCTTGATGTTCCTAGCCCATCTTACTCAAATTATCTTGGACCCTCAGACTGATTTCTTAGATTATGACTTGATTTGTTATCCTGGTATGCATTTTGAGTGCTTTTTGGATTATCTCCTAATTATCTGGTTTTCTCTAGTTTTTTTACTGAATTATCTGGTTGAATATTGATTCTAAGATAAATTGTAGCCCATCCCAACTATGCTTTCAACTCTGCTAAGCCCACAGGGCTGATATGGGACATCTTCCCAGTTTTCTAAAGACTTTAATATAGATTGAGATACCCCAAAACTAGGAGTGGAGACATTGTTTTTTAGGTATGTGAACATTAATTCAGGACATGCTACAAATTTTAAAAGAAATCATGTTTTTACAACAATTACCTTTTCACGTAAGTCTTTGTTACAGTGGCTGAGGTAGCTTGTGCAAATATTGCAGTATTGTCTCAAATGTGTCCTCAAAAGAAATATATTTTCCTTCAAAAAATAGAAACCAGAAGAATATTTTTATGTTGTTGTGGTTAAGTATTATTATCATTATTATACGTGATACGTCATATTAGATGTGAGGAATTTAGAAAAGGCTCAAGTTTTTTTTACTTTTCTTGGTGCACAAAGCTGAAATCCAGGCATTGTTCCAGTAGATAACGACCAACATAGTTCAAAGTGGACACCTTGTCAAAGATTATTGCAAATAGGATATCTGGCTTTCCTTAAGTTAGAAGTACATGCTGCCTACAAGCTTGAGATTTCAACCTTACATTTATTGAAACCATGGAACTAAAACAGGGTGGTTTGGGAGGACTGTTAAGATAGGAAAGTTTGTCTTTACTTAGGAAACATCCTTCTTGCTTTTTACAAGCCTCAGATCTCCCAGACCTCACTCAAATTCTAAAATATCAATATAAGTCTCTCAAATGCTCCTGATAGTTTGATCCTAAATTTATTTGTAATGAAATTTCCAGAGCCAGATGACCCTCTCATCTTCAGTGATAAATTTTTGAAATGGTGAACCATTTTCAACCAAGCAAGTTAGTGGATTATATGGTCGCTTTTCACACCAGAAAATAAGCATGGTGTCTTTTCCTCTTATATTAGCAAAACCATGGGGAAAAAAGCTATTTCCCCAAGTACTATTATTTCTTAAATCAAGAGGACTTATCTCCATGCAAGTAGGTTTAAATTTAAATGACTCTTGTTATCAGCTGTTTCCAAGACAAGACAAGAAGATGTTCATTGACTATTTCAGTGACAATAGTAAGTACACTTTTCACTAAAAACAATCAGTTCAGTCTAATGGTTCTCACTTTTGAATACTTAAATGAACAGAAATGGAAATATGAAATACACCATCAATAAAATAAAATAAAATGAGGATTTTAATATGGGCCAAATTTAATTTAATTCATTTTTAAGGGTTTTTAAATTTTGTACTGTATGTTTTTATTCCTGGCTGTTCACCACCCTGAGTCCTTCGGGAGAAGGGCGGTATATAAATCAAATAAATAATAATAATAATAATAATAATAATAATCGGATGGAAGACATTGTTTTTCGTCCTGCCAAGTGGTAACTTTTACCTGCATGAAATCTCATCATTACGGCAAATTATAATGGGAAGTGCTAACCAAAACCATTAACTAAATATCAAAATGCTGAGTTTGTTTCCGAAAGGAGAACTGAAACAATATCTAAAAGTTCCCTTTGAACAATTCAATATTTCATATTTGAATGTTACTGGGTTAAAAAAGCTCAAACATATTTTTTTCAGATCATTAAAGGGTTGATATAGGTTATGAGAAATGGTAGGAAGAAATATGAGGCAGCCTCATTAATGTAATTTCCTCTTTATATTCTGAAAGTTTCATTCCAAAATTGTTTTGATTGGTACAAATATTCAACAACTTTTCTTCTTATCCTATATTTAATAATCTGTCACAAAATTCATTCTGCTCCACCAACTGTGGAACTAACTGGACAAGAAGTTCTACTTTAGTTATTTTCCACAGAATTCCCTACTCCCATTAACATACGTCCTCAGAAAATCAAAGTACCCATGCTAAGAACCAGTAATTTATTTAAAATATCACAAACACTTGCAATATATTTAATTGTTTAGGATACAATCTCATAACAAGACACATGAAAGAAATTGTACAAATATAAAGCAAGGCTTTAACAGGATTTCCTTGCTCTTTCCATTATACATCTACAGACTGGATACCCCACCTATTGGGACATCTATGTTGCTAACTAAAGCAGTTTATAATAGTAAGAGCAAACAATAAATTAAGAAATTAATAATGTATATCCCAAAATTATATACTTTTTAAAAATACTTATACAGATTATATTAAAAAGCAAACCTGGCATGACTTTCCACAGCTTGCAGTCAATATACATATGATCAAAAAATACCATGATCTTATCAAGGTTACACTGATTTCATAATTCATAGGTTATCTATACCTAAACTTGTACTCCTTTAAATTAAGATCAGACCTGATATTATACATTGAACATCATTCTATTGAATTAGCACAGAAAAAGTGAGATAGTGTATATTTTGTACAAAAATTGGCGGTTGCAACAGCCTCCCAGAATACCACCGGTCAGCTGTTCCAGGCTGTGGGGATTGCTGGCAACTATTGCTGCTGCTGATCACCGCTGCTGCCTATCACCACATCCACACACCCCATTTTCGGCCTCCACGTGTCCCGTTTTTGGCTTCCACACGCCCCATTTTTGACCTCCATACGTCCCATTTTCAGTCCATTCCAGGCGGCAGTGATCGCCCCTGCCTATCCCCACCACCTGTAAGGGACAAAAATGGGGCGTGCAGAGGCCGAAAATGAGGCAGATAGAGGCAGCGATGGGCAGTGGCAATCCCCGCAGCCTGAAACAGCTGATCGGTGGTATTCCAGGAGACAGATCCAACTGCCAATCAGCTGCTCGTGCTAAATCAGGCTGTGCTGAACCTGACCAGGCTGTTTGCTGTTTGCTGCAAGGAGGCAAATTGCTGGGAGGCAGAGACAGATTTTTTTTCTTGTTTTCCTCCCCAAAAGCTAGGTGTGTCTTATGGTCTGGAGCACCGTATAGTACGAAAAATATGGTAATTTTGTCTCTAATTTATTTTTGTTGCTTACGTCTTGAGTTGACCTGAGATCATTCAGTCTTCAAAATATCCAATTTATAACTGACTTTTTTAGACCTATAAACCATAAAGAAGCAATGAAATAATTTTTTGAGTCACTTAAAAATGCTATCATTAATAAAGAAATCAAAGCCTTGTGACTCTTAAAAGGAAATTTACTATAGTTCATTATTTAGAAAAATGGAGTGATAAAATGTAGATAAGTATATACATAATACTTCCATATTATGGAAGTCATAACTATTTTATATAAAATAATAATTTAAATCAAAATAATGTTCAAAATACTTCTTTCTATGAAAATTGCATCATTATTATTAGATCTCATTTTGCAATTATTTTTTTTAGTTGGGTCTCAAAAACATCTGTTAGTTATAACTGAAAATTCAACTTCCAACATATTGTTTTAAGCTAAGATTTATATAAGAACTTCTTAAGTAACGAATTGTTTTGTAATGTTGAGTTCAAGTATGTGATTGTGCAATTAAAATGTGAAACTTGTTGTTCCCTGACCTCTTAGAACACTTTAATATTTTGTATCTAAAATCTACAAATAAAAATGTTTAAACATTAGGCAGTAAAATAACTATTAATTATTATTTTTGCTTTTTAAATAATAAATTTAAGTGAATTTAAAAATACAAAGATAAACCAAATATACGAAAGAAAAAAGTACAAAGAGAGAAAAGGAAGAAAAATAGATATTAAAAAGGGGGAAATATATAAAGAAATGACTTTTTGCATCAAAACAAGTACAAATAATTTCAGTAACTTATTGTTACTGTTACTTGTTTAACATTTAACCTAAAATCTCTTCATTCTGTATCAAATCTTTATCTGTTAGCAAATAATAAAGCCTCATAACTCAATTTTAATCAGCAAAAGTCTATTAAGAGCTATTAGAAATCTTGTGTGTGTGTGTGTGTGTGTGTGTTATACAAATAAATCAATTTCATATTTCTTTTATTTACTTTACACAGTAACTTCTAAAAATACAAAATAAAATCTCCTTTCCAATTTCATATTTATTAACAAACCTCTTCCTGCTTTGTTAAAGAGTCACAGGGAATAACATGGGTTGCATGATCTGAGCTGTAGTACTTGAATATGTTTTCTAAGGCTTCATGGCTGTTCTGCTATAGTAGTCCGCAGTGTATTTCTTGACTCCTTTTTCCTGTGTTGATGATGGTTGATATGAAAATAGCAATAGCACTTAGATTTATATACCGCTCCATAATGCTTTCTCTGAGTGATTTACAAATGTCAGCGTGTTGCCCCCAACAATCTGGGTCCTCATTTTACCGACCTCAGAAGAATGGAAGGCTGAGTCAACCTTCAGCTGGTCAGGATTGAACTCCTGGCTGTCGGCAGAATTAGTCTGCAATACTGCATTCTAACCACTGAGTCACCTAGGCAGAAGCCTATCCACTTTTTCAATACCTTCATTGTCAATTTCAAGGCTGGTAGTTCTACCTGCTGTCATTAGTTTGGTCTTCTCTATATTTAATTTTAGTCTCATTTTTTCAATGTGCTCTTTGGCTTTTTGTACTAGGGCTTGCAGAGCCTTTGTTATTGGGATAGTGTCATCAGCATAGCACAGTTTATTGTGTTTCTTCTTTCAGTTTTAAACAACACTTATCTTACAATCCAGCTTCCCTTAATATACATTCTTCATATAGATGAAATAAAAAAGAGAATGCCTGAAGACGGTTTGTTTTGCCATTCTTTATATTTTATCTTAATCCCAATGAGTTGTATTTCCCAGTAAATACATTTAAACACACACTTTGCTATAGAGAAGTTCTCTGAAGATGGGCTCCAGCATGAGTCTGAAATTCAGAAGACTAAACCTCTGGTCCTGGTAACTGACCAAGTTTGGATCCTGCAATATGTTTAAAATTACAGACATAGATATTCAGAGAAATGATGATTAGCTCAACTTCTTGCTATTTGAAGACCTAAGAACGTCTTGTTTCTTAAAAACTAATGTCATTTTGTTTATTATTGAATCATTTAAAACATACCCTGATACAAACATAATGTTGCCTAATCATTATGGGAACATGATATTGAAATAATGGGACTATTTTGAAGGCTTTGTATTCTGTTTCTAATGTAATAAGAACTCAACTATTCTAGTTAAAAACTTCTCCTATGTAATCTTGCAACAGATAGATGCATTTGCCCAGCAGCTTTCTCTAAGGTTCTATCTCATGTAATGTAGTAAACATTATTTGTGGGGAAAGGAATTGCATCTGTCACAAAGCTAATGTTGTTATCTTTTTTTCATATCTCTCTTAATATTACCCAATTATCCTAATGGACATTCAACAAAGTTTATCTAAGTACTATCTATAATGTTACGTGTGCTATATTAGGGCATACTGCAGGCATTTTAGCTCTCTATGATTGCCAACCTATACAGAGGTAACATCAATAATGATATATAGCAGAGACTATCAATTTTTGGAGGGCTTCATGAAACAGTTCTCTACTACCAAGAAAGTTACTCAAATCTAATATGATTTTTGTGAGATCCTGTCAAATTTAGGCCCACGTTTTGAGTAATATACATTAGAACTCAGTTATGAATAATACCCAGCTAACTGTTTGAAAGCATGCAAATGCAAGTAGATAAATAGGTACCACTTTGGTGGGAAGGTAACAGCATTCTGGATGCCTTGACATGACCACAGAAATGTGTTTGGACAATACTGGCTCGCTTGGCTAAGAAATGGAGATGAGCACTGCTCCCTAGAGTTGGACACATCTGGACAGAGGAACTTTTTACCTTTATGAATGATAAAACCTTATTCAATTGTACTGTTTTTGAGACATGACAAAGTTTTCATATTTTCATAAGATCTCTTGCAATAATATGTGAATCTATGCACATTTTATTAATAATTAAAAATAAACTTGTTTATAGATACCTTTTCAGAATATAATGGGCAAATAATTGCTTTGGCTGGATCAGGATACTTGGTTTACCACTAGTCAAAAACACATTTCTAACATGTATCTCAGTAATGCCTATTGTTCCATTTACTACAGGGAAAAAAATGTCTAGAAAGCATATAGGTAGTTCTCTACTTACGACCACAATTGAGCCCAAAATTTATGTTGCTAAGTGAGAAATTTGTTAAGTGAATTTTGCCCCATTTTACAACTTTTGTTGCCACATTTCTTAAGTTAATGACTGCAGTTGTTGAGTTAGTAACATGGTTGCTAAGTGAATCTGGCTTCCCTCTTGACTTTGCTTGTCAGAAGGTTGCAAAAGGGGATCACATGACCCCTGGTCACTGCAACAATCATAAATATGAACCACATCAAACATTCAAATATAAATCATGTGACCACGGAGATATTGCAATGGTCATAAGTGTGAAAAATGGTAATAAGTCACTTTTTTCAGTAGTGTTGTAACTTTGAATAGTTACTAAATGAACTGTTGTAACTCAAGGACTACCTGTAATTAATTAGAAATAAAACATAAATTCCGAATGTGCTGTTCTTGAAATACATTTTCACTTTGTCAAAATTCAGAAGAAAAAAATTATCTTGAAAAATAAAAATTCAGAAAAAAAAGAGAAGAAAAGATTGCCAGATGTGAGGTAGCCATGCATGGAAAGGGAAAGAACAAGAGAGGAAATTGTGTGTGTGTGCGCGTGCGCGCGCGCACATGGCCTGTGTATGTATGTATGCCAAAGGTGAATATGGGACAGGAAACCTGTTAGCCTTGTTCTACTGGATAGTTTATACCTGCTATTTAGATGTAGCAATAGCCTGTCATGCCATTTATGCATACTAGAAACATTTGTACAGAAGCAGCTCCAAACAAATCAGGCAAGCCATTTTATACAGGACTAGAAAAAAAGGATATAAAGAAAAGTTTAGTGGAATGCAATGGATTAGCTATTGCATTATTGGAAATCCGAAAGAACATAGCATTATAGAAAGGATAAAATGCTAAGTATGTCTCTGCCCTAAAATGTGATCCATCACATTGGACCTTCTGTAGGAGAAGTACATATGCAGTACACATGCGGGAGAGACATTATTATTTTACAAATGAAGGTGAATATACGTGTCCCAGGATAATGTTGCAGGATCCAATTTGGGTCGGTCACTGGGATCAGAGTCACATCACCCACACAATTTCTGACAAAACTCTAGTCCAGACTGGGTTCTGCATTATTATTTTAAATACAAGAGAGAAAAATCAACATACAGGTTTAATTACTTGTGGGAATCTCAAGGAAATACACACCATTTAAGGAGAAAACTGGATTTTATAAACAGCTTTTAAATCAGGCATCTAAAAATGGAGGTTAATGAACTTTTAAAAAAAATTCTCAGATTGCATCAGGCAAGCTATATACTACTTGAGAAAAGACAATTTCAAGTTTCAACAAAGCTGGGATCATTGCCTTTGTCCTAAATGCTTTGCAGAATTATTATATTACTGATTCACTTGAATGAATTTTGCCCCAAGCATTACAGTCTTGGAAAATGCTTCATGTGTTCTTTCCCCTATGCTTTCTATGCTACTACAAGCTATACGAACCATTTTATTGGGACACATCATCAACAATAATCCTTTCCCCAGAATGAACGTTATTTTGCTATTTGTATGGCAATTTCCTATTTTCTATTGGAAATTGGATAGATTTTATAATTCAGGTTTATAATTTTCTTAGTCAATATAAACAGGGAAAAATGCTGCTAGCATTAGTACATCCTGATCCAATTATTCTTGGTTGTAGGTTTCAGGAAAGTATTTACCATATTATCTTGGTAAAGGGAACTTCCACCCTAGCATTGTACTGCATAACTTCATTTTACTTCTTCAAAAGCATTGTTTCAAAAGTGGCCAGGCTACTTCAACATAGGTTGGGGAGAATATCTAGGCCTGTAACTCAATTTAAATAAATAAAGGAAATCAAATCCATTTTAAATAATCCTAACTACCCCCATCCTATGAATTTTCACAATAAGAACAATGCTACGACTTCCGGTTGGCTCCGCGAGCCTCGCAGACGCTCTTTTATGGGTGCCCGTTCCCCGGCACCGTAAAAGCCCCAGTACAGCCGAAAAACAGCT
>JANHZT010004170.1:81578-95175 GCA_032468215.1 Stegonotus admiraltiensis | reverse complement strand
AGCAATAAAACCCAGTTAATAGAAGCAATCATTCAATCTTGGTTTCACATTATAACAGCTGCAGAACTAAAAGACTAGGTTCACTCCATAGAAAGACACTGTAAGGCCATAATTTGTGCTAAAGGTCACCCAACTAAGTATTAACTGATGTGATAATTTTTGTATATCTCGTTTTTTCGATGGTGATAATTTTTGTATATCTTATTTTTTTCTACATTTCACTTTTCTTTATACTGTAACTGCTATTCTAACAGCAAATCCTTCATAAAAGTTATTGCATTACTTTCTTGATTAAATTATCTTTTCATTGATATATAATTTTATGGTACTACTCCAAAAAAAGAGTGGTGTTATTAGCTAGTTTTAAAAAATACACTTTTCCCAAAAGGTTTCCATAATTTTGGCAACTACTGACCACAATGAAAATCATTTTTCATTAAACTCTGGAATGCTATGCAGGAGCTTTAGCTCTGCCCAAACAGCACCTATTATAAGGAGCCCTATCCTCCAACTACAGTAAGGAAGAGCCTGTAGTATACAGGCATAACACCTCTGGTTGCAGAAGGTAGCAGTGTTGTATTGATAACTGGCTGTCGTAGCTCAAATTAACTGAAGTTTGTCCTGCTAGTGAAGCCTGCTCCGAAGAGTCCTTATCTTTCCTATTTAACTTCTAAAACAATCAATCCCTCCATTTCAGCATAGGAATTAAAGATTATTGCTTAATATTTATACAGTGTTCTAAAGTCTTCAAAGCACTTTAAGGCATTATTTAAATCAGTCTTAATATCCCCACATCACAGGCAGAAGGGCTGAGAATGAGCGTCTTGTTTCAGTTAGCTATCTATACAAAGTTTAAGGACTTCTTGATTCATAGATGTTAGTTACTTTATTTCATAGCATCTCAGATAAGACAGGTTGTAAAACTCCCACACGAGCAAAATTCTCCATTCCTTGGTAATCATGCTTGCCGCAAGCCTGAAACATGGATGAAATATAAATTAAGCACACAAAAGCAATCTGAGCCTTTTTTTTTCCTGGCTAGTAAGTCAAGAAATTAATTGTCTATGGACTTATCCAGTTCTTTAATACGGCCCTGAAGAAAAGGAAGTCAAGAACCTTTTTTCTTCCTTTGACTTTTAACCAAATTCCATCAGGACTGAGGATAAAGAGAATCATTTGCTTTACATGTACATCATAAATCTCGACATGCCAAAGGCAACTCAGTTCATAAAGCATGGTATTAAATATTCCCCTGCCCACATTCTGCAAGGCTTAGTAAGCACTCTTCTTGAGGCTTTGCTACTACACCTGTACAGCACAGATTCTTAGCAAGAGTTGCAATTGTACCTAACCAATACAGAATAATTATTGTAGAAAAGGGCAAAAGAAAAAGGGAGAAAAATCCCTCTTTTTTGCTTCTTTGTAATCTAGGGGAAGGTAGGTAATATTTTGTGTGTTGAATCAACATCGCATTTGCAGATCAGCCTAGAAAGCAAATCAGCTGCCTTTGCTCAAATGTATGAGACCAAAGTAATCATGATATAGCTTTTGTGGGTTTGTAAAAGAGGGACTTCTCCATGAAAAATTAAACTAAAAAGGATGCTTTTCATGTTGATCAATAACCAAGAGAGATGCTTTTATGCAAATAGTAGCCTGATTGCAAGGCAAGGAAAAAGGAAACTGGTTGGCATCTTCTTTTACCATCCAAGTCGCTCTCACTCCAGGTAGCCAATCTAAATGCAAATTCTGAGAAGGAAAAGCTACATTATTGTAGATGGATAGCAAAGAACATTTTTAAAATTGCAGACCAAACAGCAGAGGAAGTACTTGGAAGCCTAATCCTACATAGATTTTAAAAAAATGACTGAATTACTTATTATACTAATTATAATATGGACTAAAAATACAGCTATATCATGATTACTTTGGTCTCAGACATTTGAGCAAAGGCAGTTGATTTGCTTTCTAGATTGATCTGCAAATGCGATGTTGATCAACACACAAAATATTACCTAGCTTCCCCTGTATTACCCTAAACTGCTGTATTACTAAGGCTCCCGCTAGAGATTTCTGCAAATGTGAATATTGTCAGCAGAGGTAGTACTCAGCAGGTTCTGACCAGTTCTGAAGAACCAGTAGCAGAAATTTTGAGTACTTTGGAGAACCGGGAAATACCACCTCTGACTGATGGGGGCCCTGCCCCCATCTATTCTCTGCTTTCTGAGTCCTAGCTGATCAGGAAGAAATGGGGATTTTGCAGTAACATTCCCCTGCCACGCCCACCAAGCCATGCCCACAGACCTGGTAGTAAAATTTTTTGAATCCCACCACTGATTGTCGGTCATTGCATTCCAAGAAACAGGCAAAATCAATTTCCAAGATTCAGTAAGTTACTAGTATGTTTATTTGCAACCATGGGTTTTAGCAAAGTTCATATAAATTTGTGTCAGTTCCATTCACCCCACTTAAAATTAACAGCACTATCAGTCAATATCTGGATTTGTATCTTCCTTGAGGCCGTTGCAAATAACACAACTTATTTTGTTGCATGTTCCTTTACATCAGTCACAGGAAGTGTTTTTTTTCAATGCTGAACTGATTAAGTTGGGTTAACAAAGGCATTTACAACATTCATTGTTATATGCTTTATTTTTCTTAGCAATCAACTATGGACAATCATATATGCCATCTGTAGAACACTTTGTATCAATTTTCTCTAGATTGTAGCTTGGACTGACTTTTTTTTTTTATAGCCCTTCTCATTTTAGTAGAGGATTATAGAAAACCAGCCTCATGTATCACAGGCAAACTGAGTCCCATGCTCAAGCAGGGACAGAAATTATAGTTCAAAGGGATCAGTTATAGCACAACATGAACAATGAAACTGTATGGTTTAGCTCTCAGCTTCCTCCATAATTTGAAGTTCAGAAAAAGGGCACACAAGATAATTCCTGCTGTCATTCTAAATTTAGGTTTGGACTGACCAAAAAAAAAAGAGGAAGGGATAGTCAATTTGTGCACCTGTACCTTTTGATTTCCCCTAAAGGTGGTTGCAGCTTGCTAACCTTGCCTGCGTGAGAATGTGTGTGTGTATTTGATTTCCCCTAAAGATGGTTGTAGCCTTCCCTATATGTATGTATGTGGACCCTGCATATTCGCGGGAATACGCGAGGAGGAGGAGGAGGGGGGGGAGGAGGAGGAGGAGGAGGAGGAGATGACAACACACAAAGCAGTAGGACAGAATGGAGAAGTTAAACACCATCTTTGTGGTGATAAACTGAGAAAGTGGGAGGAAATCAGATCACGTTTTTCATACACAGAGTTTCATGGGCAGGAAAAGCTGAGATGAGTGAAAAACCTGGCAGGAAGTACGGTAGTTGGTTGAAGCTGAGCTCAGAGGAAGAGAAGAAAAATGGTTAGCAACCAATGAGATTAGGCAGTGCCCAAGTGTTGAAAGAGAGGTGCCTCTTAGAATGATTCAAGATCAACAAACAGAAAGAGATAATGGGTTGGGATTTCTCTACACAACACAGACATCCAGAGAGAGAAGAGGATCTGAAGACATAGGAAAACTCACTAGCCACAAAAGATTGCCAGCTGAGAATTGCTTGAAGCCCTTAGTTAATTCTATGGACAATTTAGTAGCAACTACATTTTTAAATGAGCACGCAATTATATTAAAAGACGCACTATTCTTCCAGTCAGGAAGATAGTTAATCACAGAATGATATAGAAATTTGGTTGTAAAATAATTTACCATATTCCATTCTCTTTGGAAAGCAGAGGACAAAAGGGGGGGGGGGACTGAAGCCAATGCTACTTACATAATTATACATCTGAAAGAGTTTCATAGAAAAATTAATATTTTTCTTTTAAAATAGAAGTGAAAAAAATGAGAAGATACTGTGAATTAACATGGAGGTGTTCATTAAAACATCAAGAGTCCAGCTTGGCTTGAAGAAGACTTTAAACTGTATCTTTGAAAATACAATAGCCTTAGGAGCAATACAATGAAAATATATAACTATGTTATGTCTTCCTGGATATGTGCCAAAATGCATTCTTAATGGGAATTGGGTGGTACTTCTATGGAAACCCACATGAGAATTTGTCACCTGAAATACTGGCAGAAATACATTCAAGCTCACCGTAATTGATAACTTGCCCTGCCAGTGATGATGAGGGTTATGGTTTTTTCCTTGATTAGAGTATTGATTTTTGCTCAATTGTTTGTCTAGTATTAATCTCTGCTTATCTGGAACTGGTTATTGGAAATGATGTATTCTGGTCTTTTTATTTCCTATTTAGCATGTTTATTCTCCCTTTATTTATCCATGTGTTTGTGCACGTACTCTGGTAGTAATCTGCCTGTCTATCCTACCAGACAAAGTATCAAGCAAAAATCAATACTCTGCTCAATAAACTAACTTCTGCTTTCTACTGAATGCAGTCTTTGCTTCTTTATAACTGAAACACTTAAAGAAAAACCAGAAGAATTACCTGTATGTCTTGGTTTATTTCATTATATGGTTTATGGAATCTCCATGGACATATATGGTTTATAGTTCTTATTTTTTTGAGGAAAGTGTCTGTTAGAATTTTTGATTTATAGTAAGAGAAAAAGATATATGAAAAATGAAGATTCAAATACAGAAAGTGTGTTTTAAGGTCCACATAGATGTATGGTGAAAATCAAAGGGCCTTCCAACTCATTTTAGAAGCCTACTGTGTCAATGCCAGAGGCCATAAATAGGAGTTCAGTGGCAGACATACGTCATTCACCAATATTCAAGCTGATATAGAGAAGATTCCCTAAATCTGACAAAATGTGAAGTTATTCCATGGTGGTAGGAACATGATTCATTCTGTCAAAATGCATCACTGCAATCAATCAGGACAATGTTTTGTCGGGTCTGTTAGTGCATGTTTTGCCTCCTGGGTTAGTTCAATTGATCAGTCTTTAGCATATATTTTCAGAGGCACTTTGGGTTGCAAATGATGTGCTCAGCTTCCTCTCTTTAAAGTGTATAGAGCACAAGGGCAAACATGCCCTTTGCATTCATAAAATTTGAATTAGAAGCCCTAAGCAAAACTGCTGTTTTCCCAGGGGTGGGGTGGGGGGAGGGGAACAGCTGTTTTGGCAAAGGCTCAGAATAACATTCATAATCCTGAAAATTGTAGCAGAATCAGTTTCCAAATCCCTATCAGCAAATGTCACAAGCAAAATATTTGATACAGGCTCAAATTCTGAATAGAGTGTAATCAAGAGCAAGGTACAGTACAGGCTGGTCCAGAAGCCCAACAGCTGCAACTGAGCTGAGAATGCCACTACAGCAACCAGCAAACATTTTTGCAGAAGAGTTCTGGGTTTATTGGTGCTCCTGAAGCATGCTTACAAGCAACAGGTGTTCCATAGACAACTGAAAGAACAAGAGGAAGGTTGCAGTCAAAATTGGAAATGTGATCAATGAGAAAATATAGCCAGAAAGTGGATTTTCGAGAGATGAAGAAAAAAGGGTGATATTTTTTTAAAGAAATGGAATGACAGCATTCCTTTTTGAAAAGTATAACCTGGGGTTGCAAGACCAAAAATAGAAATGCACAGCTGTGTGGATTTCACAAGTTCACGTAACCTCTAAGTTTCAGTGTAAATTTTGGATCCTGTGAATCTCAACATTCAGTTTTTATTGTTTGTAAAAAGAACATTTCTGAATTTGTTTTGGAATTATTGAATTATTACTAGTGAATGCTTCTTGACACTTTTGTACTGCATTTGCAAGCAGCTGGTAAAATACATGATAATGGAGTCCCATTGGTGATTATATCACCTGGCAGACACAAGAAAGGGATGGGATACAAAATTGAGTTTTATCTTCCAATACTTTTGTCACAGCAGCATTCCCAACCTGTGAACTTCAGTTTGGAATCAACTAAAATACTGATCAGTTCCAACCAGAATATTTAGCGGACATTAGGGGAGTGATGGAAGCTGTAATTCACCACATTTGGAAAGAACCAGGTTGCAGCAGCTTACTTTATGGGGGAAAATAAAATAAAATCTGCATTTTGTTTCCTGGATAGGTAAGTCCCATCAGCTGGGTTATTAACAATAGACACAAACACATGAATACTTGAAAACGTTATAGGCATGCCAAATTAATCTATAGTAGCCCAAAATTAAAAGGAGCTGATAGCATCTTTTCTGACTAACACATTGTATTAATGACTTTAATACATTTTATTAATGCCTTTTAATAAAACATGTTAGTTTGAAAAGATGCTACCAGACTATTGATTTGGGGAAGTTTTAAAAAAACGTTTGATTTTCCTCAAAACTGTTAACTGTTTAAGGTGAATTTCTTATGTAATCAGGGCAAGCTGCTAGTAAATTTTATTTCAAGTTTCAGCATTAAGACAAAGCAGTTACCCAAACTTTGTCACCACTCATTCTTACTGTATCCTCAAGCACATTCTCTCCCCAAAAATCTCTTAAAAGAATTGTAGCCAAATCTAATGGAATAAAGTCAGAGTAATAGTAAAAAACCAAATCTTTTTACTTTCAAAAAGGAAAAAGGAAAATAAAGAGACACAGTCGTTCAGAAACAGACAAGATCAAGCAACTTCCTACTGACATGCTAAGAAAAAAAGTGAAGACCACAAGTAACTAGGACAGCAAGTAAATACAATAAAATTAATGCCACTTGTCTGCTCCAAATGCACACCCAGCTCAATAGCTATGGCCAGTTATTGCTAGGAAACGGTGCCGGAAAGTAGGTATAAGAAAATACTGTACTGAGTAATGCAGGAACTCTAAATAAATGTTTTAAAAGGAGCAGATTCTGCTAGTAAAGGAGTGGGGTGGGGAAAGTAAGAACTCAGCACAGAAGGATCTGGGGAGAAACAGAACTATGAGAAAATAGTTACGTGTGCTCCTAGAACAGCACTTAGAACATCATTGCTCTAAAACCTGCATTTTCCAGCTTGCTTCCGAGTTCAATTAAAGATGCTGATTTTAACCTTTAAAGCTCTTCATGGCATGGGAAGAGATTATATGAGAGACTACCATTTTCCAGTTGCACCAGCCCACCCATTAGATCTAGCAGAGAAGGGATGCTGTGGGTACCACCTGTTAGGGATGAACATTTGGTGGGTTCCAGGATGCAGGCCTAGTCTGCTGTGGCACCCACCTTATAAAACATTCTTCCCTTCAAAATTGTATTAGCTCAGCCCCTCCTGACATTCTGAAAGTCCCACAAGACTTTTGTGTCATCATTCCTGAGGGTTCCAGGGAACTGGAGAGATGTCTAAATGGCTCCACTGCTGAGGTGAATATTTTCTTTTTTCTTTTCCTAAAGCAGGGGTCCCCAACCCCTGGACTGTGGCCTATTACCTGGCCTTGAGCTCTTCGGAACTGGGCTGCAAAAGTGGCTGGTGAGGACATGTGTTCACACATTCTCACTTGCACAAGCCATGGGCAAGTGTGGGCACACACAGTCCATTTGCAAATGGAGCTGCGCACGCATGCAGTTGTCCGCAGCTTGTGCTGAATCATCCCCTCTTCTCCCACCTCCCCTGCCAGTCCACAAAGCCAGAAAGGTTGTGGGATTCTGGCCTAGAGCTTATATGTTTTACTTTTAATAAAATTTATCTTTTAATACTGATTCTTATATTTTTATAATGATTGCTTTCTGTATGTGCTGTTTTATAACATTGTTGTATGGCCGCCCAGAGTCAATTTTTCTGAGGGGGGAGACCATACGAATTTGATTAATAAATAATTTTATTTATTTTAATAAATAAAAATGGCCAGAATTAATCTACCACCTCAGTAGTTGCAATGAGTCCCGTGGGAGTTGGGCGTCATAGAAATGCGACAAATTAAATTAAATTAAATTAAATTAAATTAAATTAAATTAAATGAGTGAAGCACCCCAAAATAAAGAAAATATTATGATTTGTAAAATTAAACATGGGTATTCTCCTGGAAAAAAAAAAAGAGTTAGGATATATAGTACTGGAAGCAAATTGAGGGAAAGGGAGAAAAGATAGAATAGTAAATAGGGGAGACAATTTAACAGATTGGTAGAAAAACACAGTATCTCTCAGGAGGTTTACTATTCAATGTGCCCAAGAGGTCTTTCGGAGTAATATCCCAACAGCAGTGGAGGGTTGTCACCAATCTCCTATTAGGATGGGCTCCACAGAATCCAGCAAGCTGTTTCCAAAGGATCCAGGGGATAATGTGAGAATTTTTTAAGAGCTGCAGTTCCAGGCTCCATCAACACTCCAGATCTTTTCACAGCATGATAGGGAGGGTGTTTATTCATAAAAAAATCTGTAATCCTGAATAATTTAGACAGCTACATGAAAAACTAAATATATCAATAAAAGTGGCCACATAATTAGCCATACCATCAACTTTATAGAAAATGTTTGAAACTATTGATGCAATGAAAATTGGAGAAGCTCCAGGTCCAGATGTGATTCCTATAAAATACTATAAAAATTTAAGGAGCTTGGCTTATATTTTGTTGAAAGTATTTGCCAGTTTCATACTTTGAGGCCTATACAACAGTTATTTTTAAAAGAGGCAGGAGACCTCTGAACTGTGAAAACTATAGTTAATATTAAATGTCTATGCCAATTTATTTATACTACGTATATGCTCATTTATCTCAGACTGGTGGACAAAGATTAAAACACAACAACATACTATGCAGCCTCTAGCAACCACAAATAAAACACTAATTTTGTTCACCAGAAATACTGTACATCAACAGTGGAGCTTATGTAACAGCTACTACGGCACAAAAATTCAAAAAGTATTATCTTCAATAATATTTCCTACACAATCTAGTTTTATGAAAGGGTATCAAGCCTCTGATAATATTAAAGAGTTAGTGCATTTATTACCATTATGTAAAGTTAAGAAATAAATTATCCTGGTATCACTAGATGCAGTAAATGCCTTAATATTATTGCAAATTGAATTTTTGACGCAACTGATGAAGAAAATTGGATTTCCTAATTAAATTTATTTCTTGGCAAAAAATTATTTGAATACCTTTGCTCACATAATTACGAATGGGATTATTTCCTCTCTACATAAAGCAATATGTATCACTCACTTTTATTTCTGCTTATATTCTTAGCACCTGTGGCATGTTTAATAAGAAATGCAACAACTACTCAGGAATCCTATGAGGTGGAATGTAAATATAAGTTGCAAGTTTGACAGCTTAAGTATAGCTGGCCATCCTGTTATGAAAACCCTGAGTCAAGAAAGCCATAGAAAGCTAGTGGAGAAGAATAGATAATCTAGGTTTAAGGAAGTTTGAATTGCTGAAGGCATGTTGATTCCAGGAGAGCATAAGGTAAGATTTCTGTAGTGTTCATGGGTAGGCTCTGTGGAAGGCTATGACAGAGACCAGTTGTGGGGGTGGGGGGTATCTTTTCTTAGAGCAGATGATTTTGCAGGGAGAATGAAGCAAGAATAGGTTCTCTGAGCCCTTTAGGTAAAGGTTCCCCTCGCACATATGTGCTAGTTGTTCCCAACTCTAGGGGGCGGTGCTCATCTCCATTTCAAAGCCGAAGAGCCAGTGCTGTCCGAAGACGTCTCTGTGGTCATGTGGCCAGCATGACTAAATGTCAAAGGTGCACGGAACGCTGTTACCTTCCCATCAAAGATGGTCCGTTTTTCTACTTGCATTTTTTACATGCTTTCGAATTGCTAGGTTGGCAGAAGCTGGGACAAATAACGGGAGCTCACCCCATTACACGGCACTAGGGATTTGAACCGCTGAACTGCTGACCTTTCGATCGACAAGCTCAACGTCTTAGCCACTGAGCCACCGCATCCCTTATGAGCCCTTTACTCATCTCCAAATGGGGAGGGGAGTGTAGGAAAAACTGTACATCTAAACAGCCACAAGTTTAAGCTAGGTAATGTTTCACAGAGAGAAGCAGTTAACTTAGATAGATTGGTGCAAGTAGTAATTAATCACTGCCATATTCCCACTCCTTTTCAGCTGGTTTTAGAAGCTGCAAACAAAACTCTCAGTGCATGCTGTTATCAGGGAGGTGTGCAGTTGAACAGTCTGGATCACATGCCTGTTTTCCCCAAAACAGAACAGAAAGGTTTCCTGATTTCTTTCTAAAATATGGGATTATTTAGACAATTAAAGAATTACGAATTGCAATTCCTTACAGGCTGAAGACATAAATATATGCAACAAAAAAAGACTGGCATTGCGGCCGTGCTTTCTCCTGCCTAAGTCAGCACAAAAACCTCTTTGTTATGAAAACAAATATATGCATGTTCTGTTGAGCACAGATACAATTTTTGCTTCTTTCTTAGTGTGAGAAATCATCCCAAACATGCCAATGGCTGGCTTAAAAATGTATAAAGCAAACAACTTGCAAAAATGCTTAAAACTCTCCTGCCAAGAGCAGAAGGCTCCCCAGGAAAGAGGTAAAGTTCAGTGGGTAAAAAAATCCATGGATCACTGCTCAATGTGAATTTGGGAAAGAAAAGGAACGATGCATTCACTCTCTCATACACTGCAAAAAGAGGTCGAAGGGGAAATAGATATTGCTAAGATGTGAGCGATTTTATGTTGAAGAATCTTTGTCCAGAAATAAAAATACACCTCAGAAAAATGGTCATCATTTTGATCAGGCAAAATAAAACAAGGTTCTTAAAGTGGACCTGCAGTTTTCTACTTTGGAGCAGCAGCCTGTAGCTAATGGCTCAGATTCTCCAGAAACAATATCGGATTCGCAGCAGGAAAAAGAAAAACACAAATGCAGTTTTCATTATGCTAACACTTCATGCTGCGAAAGTTTTAGATGAACTCTTTTGAATCTACTGCCAACAAGCCACACCACATCACCTTCCGTGCACCACAACAAAGCCTTCATGTTGTTGTTCAAGAAAGTTTTAGCTCTTGCTTTAAACCACTAATTTTAAGCAGACACAAATTAAAGTGGCTGAAATATAAAAGCCATCCCATGTTGATTTTACATTGTTGTTGTTATTATGGTTTGCTATACAGTCAGCTAGATGTTCAGACTAGATTTGGCATTTTTATCCTTTTATCCTTCCTAAGGACTGGGATAAGCAGATGTAGATGTTTGTTGGTGTTAAAGGTATCATCACAGGATGTAAGCTGTTCCAAGTAAAGTTGCCTTTTGCAATTGACTGATGTTGATTTTGTCAATGCCAATGGTATTCAAGTGGTGATCCAGTCATTTTGAGATTGCAACCAAGGCACCTATTATTAGCAGTATTACTTTTGCTTTCTCTTCTTTTTTTTAAATTTGATTTATATGCCACAGTCATTCTATTTCTATATGCAGGTCTCCTCTTTGCATTTTATTATCTTCTCCAGTTCTTTCTCTTCTATTCTGCTGTCTCCAAGTACTGCCATGTCCACTATCCAGACTTTTTTGTCTTTCTTATTGATGACTGTTAAGTCTGGAGTTTCATCTGGCAGATGCCTGTCAGTTTGAAAACTAAAGTCCCACAGTACTTTAGCTTCTTCATTTTCTATGCCTTTCTCTATTTTATGGTCCCATCAGTTCTCGCTTACAGGCAAATGTTATTTCTTACAGATCTTCCAATGCAGCATTGTTGCTATTTTGTCATGCTGTTGTTTGTAGTCAGTCTGTGAGATCTTCTTGCAGCAGCTAACCAGGTAGTCCACTGTTTCTTCAGCATTATCATTATTAAATGTAATAGTAAACATGATTGCTTACTCCACTATATATGGAAGCCACAACGTATACATCAGCTCATTGTGACAAATAAATATGTCTAAAAACAGGCTACTTGATCTTTGCTTCAATACTGCTAGCATCAAGAGGCTTAGGGCCCAACGGCAACTCATTACAAGGCTAATATTATTACTGTGTGAAATCTGATTATTGATTACTCTGTGAAATCCACATTATTGTAGAACTCTCCACATTCTTTTCCTTTACAATATTACAACAGAGCACCATTGAATATGCTGAAGTATTTATTCATCTATTCAATCCACAAGTGCTTATTTTAATGCTCTGAGTTACAATTATTTGGGGGGGGAGAAGAATTACGTGTAGATTTAACAAAAACAGTCCCAACACCAACCTTGAAGATAACTATGAAATTATATCTGCCTCCTCACTTAGCCCAGCACTTCCTATTATTTCCATGTACACCTCTCTGCCATCCTTCTCGTAAAAATGATAATGGCCAGCAGCCACCACCCGCACACAATATAAGTACACTTGTACCATGAGAAAAAGGAGGGAATTATTAGAGGGCCGCTTCCTTGTGTTACAATGTTTAGTGTTTCTTCTACTTGAAAACAGCGAAAGGAAAATGTAGATATACATTTATAGGGGTCTCTTCTAAAATGAGAACATCACTGTCCATTGAAAAGGAAAAGCTTCAAGATTCATTAAAAAAAATTACAGAAACTTGAAATTAGATCAGGTTTCACTGAAAAATACAAATAAGCAAGCTAAAACAAAGAGTGGATATGAAGAGACGAACACTTTGCTCGACGTACATTAACACCACTACCGCAGCTTTCTGCAACAAATCCGATGGAAGCAGGTATTTGTCACATCATATTATTACAATATATAAAAAAAGAAAATAAGACTGAAGCACTGGTTTCTTATAGTATCCATCCCCAACTGGCTTAATATATTTAAATCGATTTTGTTAAACATCCTCCTGTAAATGCAAATCCCTCAAGCATGCAATTTTAAAACACAGACAATAAAACTTAGTATCAAACTGCAGCAGTAATCTTTAAATCAATAACATCTAGTAGAGTTATAAAAACAATTTGAAAACTACTTATAAAAATTCTCTGGCTGAGAAATTTAAATTTAAGATTTAATAGAGGCAACCTTCATGGAAAGAGGAAACATTCCAAATACAAAGGGCCACAATTGAGAAAACCCCTATGAAGCCAACTCACTAACTCAGAAGGACCTGGAGTCAGATTTCTAGTAAGGGAAAAGAATTCAGGCAGTGGAGTACAGAAACCTTAAAGGCTTTCGTTAAGCCTTTGCAACACAAAATTACAGTTCTTTTTTATGTAACCCTCCTAGAAATGTTGCCCCACCCAGTACTGTATATATGTATGGGGTCCCTAGACAATTTTAAGAGACTGAAATTTAATGTAAGTCAACAATCAAAAGCCACAGCAACCCATAGGATTGGAAAAATGTGATCCCTTGGCATGCTTTGGAACAGCCTGGTACAGTCTAAGGATTGCATTCGGAAATTTTTACTGTTCCTCTTCTAGGAAGAGAAGCAGAAATACTCTTCCAGCTGGCAGCTGAACAATCTATTGAGAATGCAACAGCCAAGTTATTAATGGGAAAGAGCATTGCCCTCCATATGATTTCCTGGCCCAACTAAAAGGGAGAGCCATGATCGTTAACGCTTCATTCAGTTTAGGAAGAGGATATCCGGAAGGCCCTTATCTTTTATTTATTAGGGGCCCCCAGTGTACCTCAACAACCTCAGAACTGATTGTGTCAGGGACTGCAAATTCTGTTTCAAATCAGACTCCTCCCTCCCTCCCTCCCTCCCTCC
>JANHZT010004170.1:21792-33054 GCA_032468215.1 Stegonotus admiraltiensis | reverse complement strand
AAAACGACTACAAAGAAAAACCAGAAAGTCCAGTGGCCTCTGGAAAAAGCACCTTTGGAACAATCATGACCTGGATGACTAAGAATCTCCATAGTTAATGATGGCAGTTTAGCAAAGTCTGGTTCAAGGCATAGTAATTAAATGTTATTTAATTATTAAGTAATTTACTTCACTCTTCAGCTAAAGAATATTCCAATGTACAGGTAGTCCTCGCCTTACAACAATTCATTTAGCGACCATTCAAAGTTACAACGGCACTGAAAAAAATTACTTATGACTGTTTTTAACACTCACAACCATTGCAGCATCCCCATGGTCATGTGATCAAAATTCAGATGCTTGGCATATTTGTGACAGTTACGGTGTCCCAGGGTCATGCAATCATTTTTGTGACTTTCCGAGAAGCAAAAAATCAATGAGGAAGCCAGATTCACTTAACAACTGTGTTACTCACTTAGCAACTGCAGTGATTCACTTAACAACTGTGACAAGAAAGGTCATCAAATGGGGCACAACTCCTTTAGAAATGTCTTGCTTAGCAACAGAAATTTTGGATTCGATTATGGTCATACGTTGAGGGCTCGCTGTAGATTACAAAGACCAGTAATATAACCATTCCCTGCCGTCTGGAAGACATCATAGAAGGACTCAGGGCGGCTTACAAAGATAAAAATTCAACAATATGAATTAAATGTAAATTAAAATCCAATTAAAATTAATTAAAATTATTACAATATTAAAACCCCCTTGACGAGTCAGTCCATTTGATGAAAAAGCCACATCTTCAGGTTGTGGAGGAAGGAGAGGAGGTCGGGGGCTGTCCGAAGCCCAGTGGGCAAACCGTTCCAGAGGGTCAGCGCTCCCATAGAGAATGCCCCTGGGGGCGTTATACTGACAAGTTGTTGTATCTCAGGCTTGCTGGCAGAACAGCCCTGCTTTCCTTCTCTCCTCCTCCAATTTCTGTAGAACAGTATTTCTCAACCTTGGAAGCTTGAAGTCCATCCATCTTCAAGCTACCAAGGTTGAGAAACACTGCTGTAGAATAATGGAATGGCTCTTGCCAGATAAGGGTTGAATGAGAGAAGATCTCTGTTTTCCTTCAGTTGCTTTGCTATAGTCTTATTCTTAGATGTAAGCAGTGTAAAAATGATGAATGGCTCAGGGTAGTTAATGAATCAAGCAGGTTGGCCGGATTTGGGCAACTGATTGATTGGCTGTATTTTGTATTTTGAACATACAAGTAGTCTTCGCCTTACAACTATAATTGAGCCCCATATTTAGGTTGTTAAGTGAGAAATGTGTTAAGCGAATTTTGCCCCATTTTACGACTTTTCTTGCCACAGTTCTTAAGTGAATTGCTGCAGTTGTTAAGTATGGTTGTTAAATGAATATGGCTTCCCCATTGATTATCCTTGTAAGAAAGTCACAACAGGTGAACACATAAGTCCAGGACACTGCAACTGTCATAAATATGAGTCCATTGCCAAGCATCTGAATTTTGATCACATGACTATGGGGATCCTATAAAGGTCGTAACTGTGAAAAAAGGTCATATGTTACATTTTTCAGTGCTGTAACTTTGAACAGTCACTGAATGAATTGTTGTAAGTCGAGGACTACCTGTACTATGTCTGTTGATACAACATTCCAAATTCCGCATGAAAATGACAAGTCTTATCTACTCCCAAGGTCTTTTTAACTGCAATTCTAATCTTTCTTTTCTATCCGGATACTTTATATTCTGTGAAAAACATCTATGATGTCTCTTTGTAAAAGAAATGAAGTTCCATTCTGTTCTTACTATACAGTAAGCTGATGGCACTGCCTATAATATAAAGGCTAAAAACTGAAATATACAATGTTTTGAGCAGGAAATAAAAATTATATTTACTTAGGAGCCATTAAAATAGACATCTAGCTGCAGTTGTTTTTGTTATACTGTTTTATGCTGAACCCCACCTTGAGCTCATAACCCCACATCAACCCAAATTCCCTGCTCACTTGATCAGTATTATTTACAAATATTTATTTCAGATTCAGATGGGTTCCGTTTCTTTAAACGGGGCCTCATTTTGTCATCTAATGTGTATTTATTTATTTCATAGTTAATTATTAGTTTTATGTATGTACTCTGTTTTGTGTTGACTGGTTGGTGGTGACAGTAATAAAAATTTATTAATACTCAATTATTTCAGTTCAACTTAAACTTGCTTTATCTTTTTTATTTTTTGCTTATTGCTATATTTATTTGAATTATACTACTGCTATATTTACTTAACTGCTAGATATACATAAAATCAGTTTTTTAAAGTATTTTGATTAGAATTAGTTATGAAAAGCAGAGCACAGACTGGGCTGAATAAGCAGCTCACCTCTTTGATAACAAGCTTTTTTTTAAAAACTTTTTAGAGCTGCGTTATCAAGCGATATTGTGAGAAGAGATTTGTGCCCAAATACCTTGCAACAATTGGCATTGATTATGGTGTCACCAAGTGAGTACCCTTCTTTTATATCCGGCAGTAGCTACGGACAACAGCTCTTGAAAATATGTGACCCAAGCTTAAAGGGTGTACATGTGAGAGATGGAAAAATGCTCTTGATTGTTCATCCATCACAAGTGTTTGTAGTTTTTCTGCTCTGCTGTTGGTGGAAATAGTAGTTTTGAAGTTGATGATTCAGTGCACATCCCATTGCATATAATATGAGGCCAGTGAATGTTTCCCTGCAAGTATTTTCGGGTACGGTGTGGGGAAATTATTAAAAGTCTGATCAAGTCTTTATTGTGATGCTACTGTGTCAGAGGTGGGATTAATTTACCTTCCCTACTGGTTTGCAAATGTGAGCGCATGCACAGTGCGCAGTGCTCGCGCATTACATCCGGGTGGGTGGGTGGAGCCTCCCGCAGTTGCAGTCGCCGTTACCGTAACTGTGTCCTATTTGATTGTTCTTGTATGTCCTCTTGTTGATTATTTAATAATTATATCATGTCTTAAATTAATCCTGGATCTTTTTCCTCTGTCTTTTAATGACTATACCAATGCTTAACTCTATTAGTGGCACAACTGTCATATTGTGATGTTTATTAATGCTAGCTTAGTAACAGCAAGAAGATTCTTTAGAGTGCCCATATTTGCATCTTAGGACTCTTTTCCTTTTAGAGTGCAAATTAGAGACCGAGAAATCAAAGTGAATATCTTTGACATGGCTGGACACTCCTTCTTTTACGAGGTAAGAAAGGTGGATGGCTTTTCAGCAATGAGGATGGAACAAATTATGCAAAAAGATGCTAAAATGCTGTGTGCCAGAGTTCAGACAGTACACTAAATTATCAGGTCTTTGGTCTTTAATGTGTGAACCTTGGCACTGTGGGATATAAATCATGATTTATAATTTAGATTTGGTAATCATATTATGCAAACTTGGCCTGGTGATTATTTCTGATTTTACCCAGTCCATGACTTGAAGTAAAGTTCTCTGGGTTTTTTGCCCCCCTCTTAAACTAATTGCACTGAGTCCGTCTGCTAGCAGAAAATAAGCCAAGGATGAGTATCTTGTAGTTGTGTTGTTTGGAAGGAGAATGAATGGCTAAACTGTAGTTGGTGGTGGTCATAGCATGCAA
Organism: Stegonotus admiraltiensis; assembly: GCA_032468215.1. NCBI lineage: Eukaryota > Metazoa > Chordata > Lepidosauria > Squamata > Colubridae > Stegonotus > Stegonotus admiraltiensis. Next base: position 29,435 of record JANHZT010004170.1, on the reverse strand, counting down.
GTACTTATTTGTTAAAATAATCACTGAAATAAAGCCCCATAATCTGTACATTACACCAAAATTGTATCCAAGATTTTTTACTGAACTTCTGTCACCTCTGTGTCAGTTGTAGTGATGTAATAATTAGCTGGCTTTTGTCAACTAATACATGCTAAATGGAAAATGTTTGTATTCCTGCACAACATTATCCAAATAGGTATATTTATATACTGCAAACTTTGACTTGCTCAGATGTAATGCACATATTATATTATTTCCTACAGTTGCACATAAATGGGCAGAAATTTGCCCAATTTAAGCTGATGCGCTGCTTATTTATAATTTGAGTCACTTTTTTAGCGCTTTCTATTGGTCTTTTAAATTCACCTGCATTATTTCTGCCTTAAATTAGGTTCGCAATGAATTTTACAAAGATACTCAGGGTGTAATCCTAGTGTATGATGTTGGGCAAAAGGAATCATTTAATGCCCTTGACTTATGGCTTGCTGAGATGAAACAAGAACTTGGACCACATGGAAACATGGAAAACATTGTTTTTGTGGTTTGTGCCAATAAGGTAAAGACTGGTATAGAAAGCTCATGTTCGTTAAATGCTTAAAGGGTTTAGGGTAGATAAAGGAGCATGTAAATAATTAGTCAGGATTACACTCTTCTCTGATTTTTGTTTCAGATTGATTGTGGCAAGTTGCGCTGTGTGGATGAAAGTGAAGGGCGACTGTGGGCAGAAAGCAGAGGCTTTCTTTATTTTGAAACTTCTGCACAGACTGGAGAAGGAATTAATGAAATGTTCCAGGTAAAATCTACAGTGCAAAACAAGGCAGTCCTGCTGCATCTTTTTCCCCTTGATTTGCGCGATGATTTGTGCTTTGTAATCTGGACATCCTTGACTGAATTCTTCCTTATGAGAATTTGCTTCCTCTCTAAGATGTTTTTGTAAGCAACTGTTTTGTTTGCTTTTGTAAATCTTCATCTTCTTACACAAAATGAAATTCTGTTGATTTTTTTCTTTAAACATGGTTACCTTGACTTGCTGCAAGTCATGTGAAACATTGTTTGGGGGCATGAATAAAACATGCCAGAAATATTTCCAGTCATGAACGCAGACGCTTTTCTTTCATTTTTCACTTTTCATTCTTAAGACCTTTTTGGTAAAATATTTTATATTTTCTTGTTCCTTTCTGAAACCAGCAGTACCTTTTCTTGACTTGGAGAGAAAATGTCCTAAGGTTTCTCATCTTTCACTGGCAAATTCTCACTTACTCTCTCTACATATGCAATGTTCTCCGTAGTTTTCCAAGGAATTTTAAATTAATTACCTCCCTTTAGTTTTTGAAATGGCACAGAGCTCTTTATGTTAAAAAAAAAAAGAACTAGTGCAAGAATTACTCTAATGGATGATCTGAAGGCACATGGCACAGTATTCCAATTAAAAATAAATCAAGAAAGCACTTAGTGAAGTAGGCACCATGTATGCTTCTGAACTATTTGAAGATTTTCTGGAAGTAAGATTAAAAATTTCACTGTCCCTATAGGTCATTTCCTTTCTCAAGATTTCTGAGTTTGAGGCAATGGAATGAGCTGTTAAAGGCAAAAAAAATGATTTGGACTTTGATCTCCTTTAAATGAAATATAGATTGCTGAGCAATGGACACATATAAGAACTTTTTAACTTTGCCTTCTCTGTGCTTGCAGACTTTCTACTCGGCTATTGTTGATTTATGTGATAATGGTGGAAAGCGCCCCATAACCAGCACAAGCAACAGTTTCACTAAGGAGCAAGTAGACACCATCCGGAGGATTCGCAGCAGCAAGGATAGCTGGGATATGTTGGGTGTCAAACCGGGAGCTACAAGGTAATGAAGGACCCAATCATTACAAAATAAATAATCTCTGCTGATGTAGAGATGAGCAAGATAAGAGTTGGACTAGAAGGAACGGGATAGGTATGGCAAAGCTCTGAATTTAGAAAATATAAGGTAAAATATCTACTAATTTATGGCAAGTGTTTATGTATAGCATAGGAGACATTTGGCCAGAATGCATCTTCACAACAACTTGCTATTTACCCTATCTCTCATTTTCCCCCCGTCTGACTCCTAATCAATTTAACAGCTCCAGTGTCCATTGCCCATGTCAGTTGGACATTTTTCATGATTCAGCCTTTTCTTGTGAACTGAGAGAATGGAGGGAGTACTGTCTATGATAAGAAATGCTTTCTGAAACTATGGTTATTCTGTGTCTGGAGTTAAAAGCCTAGAGCAATGCAGGAGATGAAGCTATAATGGACCTTCAAGTTCTGAATATAACTAAATTCAGTTTTATTTTTCTGTTTGATTAGAATTCTATTTACTTGGTTAACCCAAAATGAACAGTAATTGTAATTCTTTGTTGGTGTCATTCAAATAGTTTTAGTACTTAGGTAAACTTCAGTAGTTGAAAGACTTTCATTTTAAGATTTATCATTCTATAAATAGACCCCAAATAGACTCTTCTATTATCTCTCTCTCTCTTGCTCTGCAGGGATGAAGTAAACAAGGCCTATCGAAAGTTGGCAGTGCTCCTCCACCCAGATAAGTGTATGGCTCCAGGCAGTGAGGACGCCTTCAAGGCTGTTGTAAATGCACGGACTGCCTTGCTCAAAAACATCAAGTAAAACACAAGAAGATGCGGCTTTCACCATAGCAAGTGATATGCCTCTTCTGAGAGAGGCATCAAGGATTGCCTCCTGCAAAAGACAAAGGAAGCAAGTCACAGAAAATCCCCAAAGGCAATTTTCCTTCACCATTTACTCTCAAAGCTGTTTTCTGTTTTACTAAGAATAGATCAATATAGGAGACTTCTCTGAGGTGGACTTCCAAACCCATCTGAATGCCTCAGTAACAGTAACAACGGTAATATCCTTTTCCCCTGCAGAAAAGTTGGCCATGGACTGAAATGACGCTAAAATATGTTACTTCTATTTAAATCACTTATTTCACTATCGTGCATTATTTTCCTCAAAACCGATGCTGATATTCAGCCTCTAATTAAGCGCTTCGTTGCTCCTTTGTCCTACACTGGAAATTACTTCATCCATTCATATTCTTTGAACCACTTCATTACTAAGTGGTTAAAGTATTCCTGCTTTTTCAAAAAAAAATGGCAAAAATATAGCATAATAGCTGGGGGTCAAAGCACTAGTAGCCACTGAGAGTTGTTTGATGGGAGAGGCAGTACTTTCTACAAAATGGGTTAGGTGGTAAGTTGATTTGCTCATTATTTGAGTCATATAATTCTAGGAGTGTTTGTCTATACTTCGAACCTCCCTGGACCTAGCAAGGAATACAACCTTCACCAGATGAGGGATTAAATCACACAGAAGCTTAATTTGTCTTTTTTTGTTCTCCCTTCCTCCCCAATTGTAAATTAAATGAGGGAAGAAGGGAAGGGAAAAAGGAAATGCTAACTGTATGTACTCAAGTATAATTAAAAGGGCCCCTGAATTGAAGGTGACTAGATGAAACAAGCTCAGTGGCGGCTTGTTGATTTCATGACTGGCACTAACATATTTATTTATTTATTTAATTTATATATTTATATATAAATTAATTTATATATTTATATGTGATGAGCAGTGGTGCAGTGGTTAGAATGAAGCACTGCAGGCTACTTCTGCTGACTGCTGGCTGCCAGTAATTTGGCAGTTAGAATCTTACCAGTTCAAGGTTGACTCAGCCTTCCATCCTTCCGAGGTGGGTAAAATGAGGACCCAGATTGTTGGGGGCAATATGCTGACTCTGTAAACCGCTTAAAAGTGGCTGTAAAGCACTGTGAAGCTGTATATAAGTCTAAGTGCTATTGCTATTTTCTGAACAGCTTACATACTTGTCCTTGTCATACAAATAAATAATTCCCTACCAAGGAATGATACAAGAACTCCATATAAATAGCACCATTACCCCAATTACAAAAAGGAACAACGTTCATACCGTAGTATATTCATAGTTTTTTTTTCTAAAATTAAATGGGCATTAAGTTAGGGGTGGGGTGGGGTGTGATGCTATTCCAAAGAAAGAAACGAAGAAAACTCAGCTGTATTGATAAGTGCTTCTTGGAATTTTTGTTGAAAGAATATTCAGGCAAAGGGATAACTATTAAGCAATACTTTAACTCTTTTCTGGAATTGGTGCTGGCCAGTAGGTCACAGAAACAGTTTTTCAGCTACCTAGAATACAGCCTCTGTCATGGAATTTCTTCAAAACTGATCTAATTTAGGATACAACTGATCGAAATTATTTACCGTTCTAAGGATCACAGCACATTATCTGGCAAAAGAGAAATAATGCCTTATGAATAAATGGGTGAGTTGCCAAAAATAAATCCCTCTTCCTGAGTTTAGGAAGAGTATATAGTAGTCCCAAATATTGAAGATCTTAGATTTCATTGAACTAAAATTTAAGAACTTTTGGGAAACAACTCTTTTATATGTAGTGCATTGCGAAATATGAGTGCAACTACATCTCAGTCATTTAACTGATTTTTCCAATGGTCAAATGTAACATAGCAGTTGTGATGTGCAGTCATACATTACCCTCCATCTAGCACTTATTGCTCTTTAGAACATCTCAAAATAGTACAAGAAGTTAAGATGGCGGTGTGCCTTGATCACTCTATGATTCTGTTTATCCAGTTCCCTGTGGAGGACCATAAGGATTGGCAACTGTATTACATTGTATATTGGAAGGTATGGGAGGGACACTCCTTTGGGAGTGTGTTAAGAGGGCAGCAGTTGTGCCCGTAAGTACATATTAATTGAGAAAATAACCATCAAGTCACCAAAAGGTTCCAGTTTTGAGAAGGTTTTGAGAATTTTCCTCCGCATGCCTTCTATGAATTCTTTGAGCCAAGGAAAGAGACTGTGTTCTCAGGATGGACATGGAGAAGTCCTGCAAGGCTGCCTTATAAGAAAAGTCTCACTTGTGTGAAAACTATCTAGCTTTAAATCAAAATACAGAAGGAGTAAGACTCTTCAGAGCCAAAATAAAAGCATACCCTGCTGTGTATGAATATAAAATACACATTGCTCTTCGTGTGTGTGTCTATGCGCACTTTAAGCCTTAGTTGTTTGAGCTGATTGGTTTCTGTGCATTTCTTCAATAATGTTCCCTTGTTTCCTGTCTTCTACAAGTGATATTTAGTCTTCTGGTTGCTCTGAATGCTTTGTTAATGTCAAATTCATTTAAGCTACTGGATATGCTGTACATTCATAAATTGCACTTTTTTGCGATCTGCTTTGGTCTATAATGTTTTACATCATTAATGTCCAAGTGTGTCTTAAGAAGCAACTCTTGATAAGCTCTTCACTCTTGAAATTCCATGTCTATTTCTCCACCCTATTTATAGCTTATCAGATGTAACAGTTTAGATATATAAGAAGCTACGGGCTTTTCTGGTAACCTAGGATTCCTTTTTCTCCTGTTTGTAAATACAGGATTATTTCAAAGAATAGGTATCCTTGGGAATGAGGTTTATGAAACTGACCACTTCTCTTTACAAGACAATTTAATCTCCCTTCCCCACCTGCTTTTGCTCTTATGCCAAATGGAAAAGGAGTACCTCAGAAGGGTTAAAATAGTACATTATTGTACAATTGGGAATTTGTAAAATTACTGCTAATGTAATTACATTGCATTAACTTTATTTTAAAATAGCTGCCATCCTTTACATTAATTTTCAAATTACATAATTTGGTGGATGTGTTTATGTGTGAATAACTCAAAGCCTTTGAAGAAAACTCACTTTCAAGACAAATACTGTGGGAAGTTGTGTGAAACAAATAGTTCTTTGTAATCTCTATTAAGGTAGTAAAATGCCATCTTAACTGAAGCAGAGGGCAATACTTATAGAACAGAACATCAAATATTGGAAAGGTAACAGATTGCTCAGATCCTGTCCTGTCCTGAATATTTGTCTGGCAGCAGCTTGTTGTAATCTGTAGTGGTGGGGACACAATCAGCAAGGCACATGGAAGACAACATTTTGCCGTTGTTGTTGTCCCTTGGGCATGCCTCCTTTGATTGCAGTCTTTATTTAAAACACACAAACATGTGCAAAGCATTGCCTCCTAGTGCAGTCTTTGCTTCTGAAAAAAATGGAACTAATATAACTGAAGGTAGTTAAGCTTCAGTTGCATAATAGGGATTTTTTCTCCAGTATGTTTTCTGCTGTTCAGACTCCTAGACTTTCTGCAGGAGTACATGAATTTGAATGCGTTGTGTTATTTGGCAGGTTATCACTTAAATAAAATGCCTATAAGCATAGATGACCTTTAACAGAAAACACTGAAATGTCCACTCCTGCTTCCTATTATATCAAAGGCCTTATGTGTTTGAAATCTCTGTATCAAATCTACAGCGTCAGTTCATTTTTAAAATATTTAACTGGGACTGAGACCCTTGTATACCCTTCTACCTGTTAGAACTATGGCAAATGTGTTAGCTTGAACAAGTGCTAACTTAAAACCATCTACCTGCTTTTACAGTTATTTTATGAACATTATTGAGCTTGGGATTTTCTTAACTGAAAACCTGATTTGCCACCTGCATTTTGTAATTAAATCTATGCTTGGCTGAAACGTCAACAGCATGGTAGCCTTGCAATTCATTCTACCATGGCTATTCATTTTCCAGACCTGGATTTTTTTTTGTTTTTATACCAAATGTCCCGTGTCTCTCTCCCCCGCCAGCCAAGAAATCCGAAAACAAGAGATAAGCCCATGAAGTTCGATTGCTGTTTCAAAGATGGCTGGGTTACAAGTCTCTGCATATATCATACATACATTTCCAACTATTCTAGAACTGTATTAAAGAAGGACATTCAGTAATCAGTTTATCCAATGAAGGGAGGGAAACTTGTCTTGGTACTGAAATGCTTTGTGGAGTGCAAGTCCTATATTACACCACCAAAGAAAGCATTTTCAAGGTGGGAAAAGGCATACCAAATATACTGCAGTGTCCACTGGGTGCTGCTATAGTTGGAAGCATACAGACGTATTTCTAGAAACAGCATTGTCAGCAACGCATTACTCTTGTTGGAAAAACAGACATTTTCAAAATAGCTTTCATTTTGTGCTATATTTGCTGACAGCTTTAAGACACATCATATTTCAACTCGTTACTCCGCTTGTTTCAAGTGAAACAATCACAATATGATGTGTGCCATTTCATTTTGCCATCTGTGATGAAACGTCTAGCACACATTGTATTTTATTGTTTCACTTGAAACAAGTGGAATAATAAGGCTTAGGTTGCCATACCACAAAAACTGTACAGCAATTTCATGGTTTATATTTATTTATAAAATTTATTGGCTGCCGCCTCTTACCAAGTGGTAACTCATATGCTGTAAGAGTGGAAGTGGCTAATATTACATTTGTGATTTTGTTTCCTTAGACCTCAGTTTGACATGGCTTCTCCAAGCAGTACTTTACAGAAGTTTCTGTAAAGCTGCAAGCAGATTTTATAGAAACCACTTTCAAATCAACACAACTGCCATACGCTCACAAGTAAAGAGCCTTGGTGGCGCAGTTGACTAAGTGCTGTTAAAGTAGCACCAGCTGCCTGCAATTACTACAAGTTCAAATCTCACCAGGCTCAAGGTTGACT
>JANHZT010004169.1:69307-80913 GCA_032468215.1 Stegonotus admiraltiensis | reverse complement strand
GCTGTCTTAGGAATTCTGGGAGTTGAAGTCCACAGGGTGTGAAAGAGCCAAGTTTGCCTACCACTGACCTATACAATACTGATTTGCTATTTTGCACAATGTTGCATGTTGAGTACAGAGGAACTAAGGAGGAACCTGCAATAGAAGTAGACTGGGTTTGTGTACATTGCAAGTGTCTTATCTCAAAAGCTTTCACGATTCATCAATGAAGCATATATGTTCGTTATGTAAAATGCATAAAGCAAAAATAGTAATATTTTTAAGATAAATCCCATTTCAGTTAAACTGTTACACTATCTGGTGTTAAACCATGGAATACTTGACATAAATGTTGGATTCTTGACCTCATGATGATTCTGTCTTATTTAGCGAATCATGCAATGACAAGCAGATAACAAGAAATCTCATTTTCAAAGCAGGGCTGTACAACTGACCCACAGTGACAAATGGAATCCACTGGCCACACATGACAGCCTATCTTAGTGAATTCCTGTTTTATGTTCATCTATTCTATACTGTATTTTGAACAGAGGTGCCAGACACCCTGCAATATATAACCAATCAGCTATGTTAATTCTGACTGATTGCAACTTCCAGGTCCCTATGTTGTATGGCACTGAATGTTTTAATCAGTTTTAGTTGGAATTCTGCAAGTTGCCTCTTGGTGTTTCTCAAAAATGAACTTTGGCTTACATCTATTTTGATTTTGGTGGAGTAAATATTTTTTTATCTGTTCCCTCAGGGCTGAGAAAAAAAGAGATGCCACTTTATCATGCAGATTGTGCAGAATAAGCAGCTGAATAGAGGGGCTTGAAAACTGCTGTGTAGGTCCATCCAGTGTAAGAACACTTATCAAGTACAGCAGTAAAAAATGAAAGATTATCTTGCAATCTTAGACTAATGGCCACATGCCATTCTTATTCAGAGAAATAATATAGAAAGTAATACAAGTTATTATTTTTGGAAAAGTGTAGTAGACCTACTTAGCTTTGACAGTACTGTGCAGCAAACATTCACATAAAACACACACATAATACAAACTGAGAGAATGATCAAGAAAGATTTGAAAACAGCACTTTTAACTTTATTTTTTTAAAGACATAACTTATTCACAACTGCAAGACAAAATCTTGCATTTCATCTGTAATGTACAAATTATCTAGCTAAGATTTGACAAGGTCCACCCAGATCAGAATTTCTCAATGGTTTCTATTAGTAGAAAGATAAGACAATCACATAACATACAGCAAGAGTGTACTTTCCACTCTTTTGTATCTTAAAAGAAACTGGCATATTCTCTCCATTAATACTTACATATAAAACAGTGGTCCCTTTCTCATGTAGCATCACGTGGTTCATATTCCCAAAATATTTGCTACTCTAATTAAAATTACTGGCATCATCACATTTCTTTAGAATACTTGACATATAGTCATAATATTGTTAAAATATTTTGAACTCCAACAATCCCGTTTTAGTTTTTGAGATTCTATTGAGGGAGCAGATTACTTTTAAAAACAAAACAGTAGTAGTTATCAGCTCATCTACAATTACATATATCCTTAATTCTGAAACCTACCAATCATATGAAATTTTGACTGACCATAGAAACAGCTCAACCAATAAGGTGACTGTATGGAAGCAACCAATTGAATGCATTCTCACGTATCAAAAGCACAGAATTATCAATGGCTGCACTCTAGAAAAGAACTTGGGTATAATTTCTTTTGGCAAATCTACATCCACTCACATAATACAACTAAATAAGTTGGATTTATTTAGAGCCAGATGCCATGCTGTAATTTCTGAAAGCAAGGCTTTAAAAAATAAAATACAGAAAAAATGTGTATTTTCCTTAATATAGAAAAGATTAGTAAAGAAAATTGTAATATCTACTATAACAAAAGCACAATTAGTCATTGTAAATTATAACAAATCTCATCAATACAAGCAAAGGACACTTGTGTTTTGGAAGGATAACTTAAAATAACAATTTTATACCTGCAAAGCACCAATAGCTGCGCTCTGGAAACGCAGATCTGTTTTGAAGTCCTGGGCAATTTCACGCACCAGGCGCTGAAATGGAAGTTTGCGGATCAGAAGTTCAGTTGATTTCTGATAACGTCTGATTTCACGAAGAGCTACAGTACCTGGCCTTTGAATAAAAACAAAGCAAAAATAATTAAGCATTTCCCTTCCAATCTTAAAAAGAAATATACAAAACCCAATGTATATTCACAGAAACACATGCTAATTTATACAAGCTAATTTACATGACAAAATAAATTTGCAAGAACAACTTAAGTAGACTTAAATTAAAAATAGAACATTGTGAAAGACTCCAATTGCAATAATTCAGTTGTATTCTGTTTTCTCAAACTCCTATGAAAGTTGGTAAGAAATTAAGTAACTTTTTACCATGGAGGTTGCTGATAAAATGAATGACTTCTAAGATACCAACAAGTTATGTCAGTTGCTATTTCTTTTGTTTAAACATTTTTAAAATATAAAACCTATAGTATTTACTTCTTATTCTGGATCAGATACTGCCCTCTAGTGGTACACTGTACAAAATCTACCATTCCTACAGTTACGGTTGAAGAATTAAACTACTGTACTGTTAATACTATAAATGAAAAATGCCCAATATATTTGAAACAAATAAACCAAATATTAATTAGATAATCACTATAATTATCAAGCTTTATTATGGCATCCTACAAACCAACGAACTCTTCGGTTAATATTAAAGTTGCATTTTTCCCCGATTCTATTTTAAATTTGTTTTAATTAATAAAATAGCTCATTATTATTACTGGTCATTCCACTGGTTTACAGACATATTTCGTTCAAAATATTTTATGAGTCGGGGTATTGCATTACAAAAATAACGACTCTGATGAAATAATCTTGACTCGATCCAAGAAACAGCAAACTGTGATCTTTTTCCCCCTCGAGCAAAAAAAAAACAAAAAAACAAACACACAAAACACAAAAAACTGCGTTCCGATAAATATTTCCGCGTCGTTGCGGGGCGATCACATCGTAATACTTTCTTCCGGTCATTTTTATACCTGTAGCGATGAGGTTTCTTGACCCCGCCGGTAGAGGGCGCACTCTTGCGAGCGGCTTTTGTCGCGAGTTGCTTCCTGGGCGCCTTCCCCCCGGTGGATTTGCGGGCAGTTTGCTTGGTACGAGCCATGTTCCCGCGAACTTCTCTTCCTTATACCTATCGGCAAGAAGTCACCCACGCGATCACCACATTAGAGCGAGGCAGCCGCTCGAAAAACATCCGCCGAAAATGCCCATTTCGTTTTTGTTTTTCACGCACGAAACATAAGATACGTCTCGGATGTAAAGAATCCCCAGAAACCTTGCAAACAATTCAAACCGTGCAGATCCGCACCTTCGATGCCAATCCAAAGAGCAGACTTCTGCAGCCTGCCTGCCTGCCACTCCGGCTATCGGCTTGCAACGTTCAAAAAAAAAAAACACCTTCCCTACAAGTCCTAAATTGGATGATAAAATGTCGGTGGGAGTTCGCGCTCTAATTGTATTTAAGCGGCAAACCTATCCGCCTAAGATTTCAGCAGACGACTAAAAAAGCCCTTCGCCCAGCGCTCCACATTTGAGAGCGATGCAGCCAAGGTGCCTCCAACCTAATAGCAACACCTCGATCCCCCCCCTTCCCCTTGGCGAGGACGAAATAAGTGTCCCCGATTGCAGGAGACATCGGGGGACGTGCAACTGACGGGTAGCTTGAAAAGAAGGGCAAACGTCCGCATTCAAGCAGGGGCGACAAGAAGGGGAAAGCCCGGGCTGACAGCTTCTGCTGCTGCAAAGAAGCCATCGCTCCCTTCGGTCGGCCGAAGGGGATTCAAAGGGAAGGCGCCCGAGAGCCAGAGCTCTGCCACAAAAGGAAAAGCCAAGTCAGGGGTTAGGAGCCAGAAAACAACGAGCGAACTTTTTTTTAGGGAGGGGGGGCTGCCGCCTCTTCGGTGCTGCCTCTGCCTGTGTGAGTGCCAGTCCTACGGCTGCCTCGCTCCCAAGCGCCTCTCGCTGGCAAACTCAGCCCCAACAAAATGGAAACAATCGCCAAACGCAGCCCTACTCCCTTTGCAGGGAGAGAAAGAGATGGGAGGGGGGTGGAAAATAAAATAAAACAGCAGCATCACAATACCTTATCCAGATCCCGCAAACGCTTCAAACTAGGCGGGATCCGGCAGGCTAAGGGGGAGAGAGGAAAAGTTTGGACAGACCCCCCCAAAATCTCCCCGGGTGCGAAGGTTTTCCTAGGCACCTTTCTCCCCCTCCGGATTGTTTTTTATGCAATAGGAAAAAAATATGGTCGGTGACCAGAGAAAAGAGACAAGATGGTGAAGCTGAGCAACAACTGTGGGGAAGAGGGGAAGGCAGGCAAGGAGAGTTTCCCGGGGCTGGCAACGGGCTTCCGTTTGCAGCCGTTTCCCGGCTCCCATCTAGGGCGGCGATGGGGCGAGGTGGTCGGCGAGGGAGCGGGGAGAAGGCTAGTGAAGGTTTGAGGGAAGGCGAGGGCCAAAGAAGGGGGCAACGGCCAAGCAAAGTGGGGCCGGGGGGGTCTAAAGGGAAGGAGCAGCCCGAGCTTCTCCGCTGTACTCGGGAAGGCGGAGAGATAAAGGGACTCTCCTGTTCCCCAACAGCGGTTCTCGCTCCCAGAAGTTTGCCAGGGAAGCCAGGGGACGGCTCGGAGGGGTCCTCGGCCGAGCGGGGATCCGGGGGGGGTCCTGTAAAGGAGGCTGAAGACTTACCCCCGTCCGCTTACGCTGAGCGCGGCTGCCGAGCAGGCAAGGAAGGAGGAGGAGGAGGAGGTGCTGAAGCTGCTGCGGGCGACGGCGGATGAGAGCACAATTGAAAGATGGCTGACTCGCGAAGGCCGACTCCGCTGCTTAGCTACGCCCCCCGACCGCCCAGGCAACGCCTCCTCCCCCAGAGACCGCCAATGGCGCACAATGGAGGGAAGGGGAGGCCACGCCCACCCGCTCTCCTCCCCACCCACTCTCGGTTTCCCGCTGCCGCCTCCGTGTGTACAAACACAAAAGACACGCTGCGCGCGCCCCAGGCACGGAGTGAGTAAGTGAGAGAGGAAGAGAGGGATTCCCCTGGCCGTCCTCTCCCTCCGCCTAGCGAGAGCCGGTACAGATGTCGGGAGATCACGCGGCCCGATTCGATGGCCAACAGCCAAGCCGCGAGCAACCCCAACTGTCAGGCCAACGGTCACTTATTACTACCGTTAGTACCTGACCGGGGAGAAGTCCACTCCGACACCATCCTCTCGTGTTCCCCGCTGCTGAATCCCTTTCAGCACTCTACCTGTGGTCCCGTTTTAAGAGGCCCCTCGTATCCCAGAACAAGTTAGTTCGGGGGCGGTCACGAATATAAACCCAAGTGGATGAGCCGTTAAAGATCAAAAGACTAATGATAAAACGATCGTTCATCAATGGAGGGGGCAATAAAAAGATTGCGATGGACATGTTTGATAAACGTGTCAGGCTATTTTTGTTTTTGAAAAGTCTTTGAAATATAGAGCTGAATTAAAAGAGCAACATTTTAGCGCATCACCCTACAGTCAGGATATATTTATATGCAGTTTCTCTAGTAATTCTTTACTTTTAGGAATCCATTTCCATTCCATTTGTTTTTGCTATTTATATATTTTCAGTATTAGTGAGCTATTAGCTTGTTCTTTGTATGCTCAGTTGCCAGTTATAGGTCACATATGCTTGGCTTTCCTAAACTAGGTATGATGGCCACATTGATAGTTGGGCTCAGTTCTGTAATGAATGAGGAAGGCAAAGCAATTGCTCTGCTTGTTTTCTAAAGACAGCCATGTTGAGCTTTGTGAAATCTGAATCAAACCCAGCTCTAGGTTCTGGTGTGTGAGTGGTTTTGCCTCTTTATTACTCTTGCAGCAGCTGGGAAATAGTACTTAGAGGATAAAGTTTTGTTAATTCCCATAATATTAACAGTTTGAAACACTTCACTAATTCCATTTCTTGGTTTAGGTCTAATGGTTTCATTTTCTGATTTCCATAATGGTATGTACATTCTATGAGATGATATTTATGAAAAGCCATGTGTTTCAGATATGGTACACTGGCATACGTATGTCACTGAATCATAAAACAATCTCTGCTCTTTGACTCCAAGTTATCAGCCGCTGCAAGAAGTGGAATTAGTGAAATGTTTCTGACCATTAATATAACTGAAATCTCTCCTTTTGCAAAGCCATGTCCCAAAATAACCTAGCTGATCAACTGGTAATCTGGAGAAGCAAGATGCTCCCCTTTATCTCATCTTATGTACTCTTCCTATGTACTATAGATGTGTCAGCCAGGCTATTTTTGGACATGCGTGCACTATTCCAGAAGAGTCTTGTATTCAAAATTAGGGCAATTGATAAATCACAGAAAACTGTTGGGCTCCAACTGGTCATTCAGGGTGAAGGGAAAGAAGTCCTGTCTATTCTGCCTTGGGTCTTTTCACTTGGGCTCTTTTGTGCATTTGAACTGTAAAGGTTCTGCAAAGAATCAATGAGAAGAGTATTACTCAGAAGTGATACATCACATGGGATGGATTGAGATTTCAATTACAAGAGGACAGCAGAAATTGGTATGACACACATACTCTAGATTGAGAAGTAATGCAAGAATAGGTCAGTACTGGCAGTGAGTGACTGTGACCAGCATGACCCAGAAGGAATTCAAAGAATATGCAAGGAGGCCCAGGATTAGGGAAAATGGCCACATACAGTCCCACAAAATAATATAAATAGGAAAAAGTATGGCCACGCAAAATCTCTCTCTCTCTCTCTCGCTTTTTTTTTTTTTTTGCAGAATGAGTGCAAAACTTAAGATGCATTTATTTGGGACAGAACCAGCAACAAATGGCTGGTGCAACCTGACTTTTTTTCCCAGACTCTCTGAAAGGCAGAACTAGAGCTTTCATCAGAGCATGTTTTTTTAAACATCTACCATTTTTTTTCAAAAATGTGCTAAACTATTTAAAAACAGGTATACCTATCCCCACGTATCTAACGAACACCTGACTGGTCCTCTCCAATGCATTGGTCAAACATTATACAGATATTTCTTCAGAAGCCAAGGGTTTACTCTCTTATGTAGCTGAAGATGAAATGGTCACAGAAGCAAGATCCCAGTGATCTGAGGAGAGGCAGTATGCCCACAAAGCCTCAAATGGCTAATAGTTGGTGGCAGATCCCATCATCCTCAGCATGGTCATAAAATGTAGGTTGTGTCCTTGGCAAAAATGGTACTGAGAGAAGAGGGATTTTAGAATTTCTTTGTTTATTGATTTGTTTGATAAATTGATATGTTGTCCAACTCCTAGCGACCCTGGACAGTTGTTTTTCATAAAAAGCATTCTCAAATAAATCGTTAGAAAACTATTGGAATAAATACAGCACAGTCCTTAAAGTGCTGTTGTAGTATAAATTGGATTCCTACTAAGCCTTCCATAGATACTGACTTGTAACATTTTTATGAATAAGATTCTGTAGAAAAAAATGTGCTCCTGCATTCATCCGTGTTTATATGTATTTGTCCAATTAATAGCAAAGTTCCATATTCTATTAATAGGGAGTTATTATCAACTCAGAAATATGGACTATATGCACTATTTTATACTGATTAAACAAACGTGGTAGTAAAAATAGTCCTGACTTTGGGTTAACAAATTAATGTGCCAATTAAAAAAATAATAAAAAATAAACATTGACTTAAGAATACAATATCAAGTTACAAGTTATTATTATATCTTGGTTTGAAACTAAACTGAATACAAGTAACCCTTCTTGCAACTCCACAAATGAGTTAATGCATGGTAGATGGTTCTACTTGCCCAAAACAATGTTGGCTATACAGCACAACACCCTTTATGCGTTTATTAGGAGGAAATTCAAACTTTCAAATAAGTTTTTAAAAATCATCTAGGTCATTTAAATTTTAGGAATCACATTTAGAAATGCTACTGGGGCAGATGTCCCAGACTCCAAAACAGCAGAAGGAATAATAAAGTTTCCAAATATGTGAAATAACATATTAATACTGTATGTTATAGATCTATAATAAAATTCAGGGTCTAAAATTGAACAGCTTGGTCCAAAATGAAAGAACAGTGAAAGTATTAACTATCTTTTAATATTCTCATCTGGTAGAGCTTCAGAATATTCATAATATTATCACACTCCCATTTCTTCTATGGCTCAGATCATTATGACTAAATAACATGGCAGTTTCGATTACTGGAGATGGGCTAAAAACTATATTGAAAAGGTTTTTAAAAACAGAATTTTATCCAAGAAAACATGCAACTGATTTTTTCATCTTCAACTTAAATAAGTTGGTCAAGAAAATTAGATCTTTAAAAAGCTAGTTATTAATCTAAGATGTGTTAAGAGACACTTAGAAACTTCCTTACTATTAGTAATTTATTATCTTTATAGTCCAGATTTTCCATCTAACTTAACCAGCTAGAGTACATAAAAAGCATGAAGGCATATGCAACAAATTGCCTCTCAAAGTCCCCTCTTGCACTTGCACTGACTCCAAAACATCTAACGCAACCTGGCAAGATGGAAGCCAAGTGACAAACTGGTACTGATTCTGACCTGAATTCTGGTACAACACCTTCACAAGCAATTTTATCTATAAAACAGCCAAAAATCAATGTCAGGAGGTCTCCAAGGGACTTCTCCTGGCCAGATTGGATAAGCCTCTGTGTATATATGAAAAGATCTGCTAGAGTGGCAGGTAACCATAGTGGCAAGGAAGAAATAAAATTCCTTTGCCACTGTCACCATCAGTAATAGTGTTCCCCTTCCTCCTGAAAGTATATACCACATTTTCAGCCCCATGTTGTATAATAAAAATAAAATACTATAAAGCAACAGAAGGAATTTAAAAAACACGAATTCAAACAGCATGCAGATGTCAATTGCCTGAGAAAATAAACCATATCTCTTCCAGGTATTACAAGAATAAAATGTAGCTTTTCTGAAGAGAAAATTCCAAAGGTCCTACTTCAAAGAGGGTTCCATTTTTAGTCATTGCCTATGTAAATAAACACAGGGGACTGATCCTTTGTAAATTAATTTCCCCCTTTATTATCTTAGATTACCTTGGAAGTGACATATGGGGGGAGATTCTTTGTAAATTACCTTCCCCCCCCCTCCGGTATTAGGTTGGATTTAATCAAATTTCCATTTTTCCCCAATTTAGCTACAATTTCATGCTTTTATTGACCCCAGCTCCTCAGCAAACTGAGCAGATGGACTGATGCCATAACAGCTTCTCTTCCATAACAAGGAAAAAGCTTTGGGGTGGGGGTGAGGGTGAAGCTTCATCAAGAGTGTACTATATGAAAAGAGCTAAACTTTTATCTTCCAGAAATCACAGTCCCAATCTGGATAGTCATTTTATCCTAATGACTAATGTTTATCCTACATTTTCATATAACACCTAGATATAGTAAAAGTTATAATACAACATATAGCCTAACTCTTCAATTATTTCAGGCCAGGTTCTACCTAAAAAGTCTCCTAGAGTATTGATTACAAATAGCCTACATTTTGAACATTGTTTTCTAAAGTTGGATGGTAATACAAATGAAAGCAGAAATTGTTGAAATTGTAAATTAAGTTTAACAACTCTTAAGGTTCTTAAGTTCTGACAATTTGGGGAAACAATTTCTGATATCAGAATTGGCCATCTGATCAACATTCACATCTTTAGAATGGAAAATAATTCAAGTAATTGACATAATACTTTCTAAAAAATAGTTGCTCTTGCTTGTTGGACTCTAGATGCACTCTGATATTCTTAAAGAAGTACTGTACTTAGAGACTGAGGAGCAGAGACTGATGGAACAAGATTTATGACTGAATATTTACAAGAACACTTTTCAGCAATTATTGCTTGCTGCTAAAATTTCCATCCCTATTGGTTGGGTTCATAAACATTGTATTAAGGTATGATTTAGTTTGTCATGATTTGCTGAATAAGCCACAATTACAGGTTACACAACACAAGCCAAAAACCAAGCAATCACATGACTACTCATCATAAGAAATACATCCATCCTAGTATGCTTGACTGCCACGATATTCCCAAATGAAGCTCAATTATTGTTACTGGGTCATTCTTTCTTTTTCAGACCGGAGATAACAAATAATGGCTGTATTTTATTTAATGTAATTAAAAAAACTATCTCAAATCAATTTTGACTTTTGGCGACTGCCTGGATTAGTCCCTGCAGTTTTCTTGGCACTCTTTTTTTTTTTTTGAAATGGCTTGCCTTTGCTTTCATATTAGAGTTGAAAGAGCTGGAGTGGCTCAAAGTCACCTAGCTGGCTTCGTGTCCAAGGTAGGACTAGAAGTCATGGTTTCCTGGTTTCTAGCCTAGTGCCTCAAGTACTATACCAAACTGGTTGTCTAATGCAATTACTGATGTGAAAATGAAAGCCTCTCAAAGTCAGTTGTTTTTGAAGTGGTATATTAGCCTAGGGAACCTGGCAAAGCAATGGCAAAGAATCAAATACAGGATGCTGCTAAGGAACTACAGGATCCCAAACAGAGATATGCTTCTTGTTTAGGTCTCAGCTTAATTCACTAATCAGAGCAAGGAAGAATATTTCAATTCCAAAATCATATCTGAAAGAGCTTTGAAATGGATATTCATCCCACAATCATGTAAAACTAATTCCCATTATTTGCTTGTGGACTAAGACAAAGAAAAAAACATGTTTTTACTATATTTTTTTAGTTAATACCAAATCCCATCCTCACATAAGAGGACTGGTGACAGATTCAAGCTTCTAAGTGTAAGGCCAGTTTCTTCCTAATGAACCAACTACAAGGGAGTGACCACAATAAGTAAAGCACAGTCTTCAGATTCCTAGACTCAGCAGTTAACCTTGATTCCAAGTCAGAATAAGTAAAAGGAAGTTAATTTGCAAGTCTGAAATGGTGTCAGGGCAGATTTAGCACTCCTACTTTTCCTCATCATAAGGTTTCAAACAGAATGAGGGATACTGACTTGGGCTTCTTTGCCAGATCATTTGCCAGATTCCTTGTATAACTTCAAACATACAAGTGGGTTACCTAGTCAAGACCTACTATGTTGCATATGGGACAAAACTGTTGTCCCTCCTTTCTGATGCTGTATCTACAAGGCTACCACCACCCAGCATTTATTTATTTATTTATTTTATTTATTAGACTTTTTTACCGCCCTTCTCCCGAAAGACTCAGGGCGGTGTACAGCCCTGAGTCTGTACATACAAACTCTGAGCTGCAGAAGGGCACTGCATGGGGGTACCAGTTCCGGGATAAAAAATTATTCAAAAACTGCATAGCATGGTTGCCACCTGGCACAGTTATAAAGAAAGAGACATCCCAAAAGGAAAAGATACAGTGTTTGAATATTTGCATATCTGTATATTAGTAGCCCCCCTGTATTTCTACTCAGTGGTTCTCTGCATGCATTTAGCTATAGCTGTGATGGCAAACCTATGGCACGCGTGCCACAGGTGGCATACAGAGCCCTCTCTG
>JANHZT010004169.1:23422-36265 GCA_032468215.1 Stegonotus admiraltiensis | reverse complement strand
GCTTACAATGCGTTAAGCAATAGCCTTCATACTTTTGTATATTTTATACAAAGTCAGCTTATTGTCCCCCACAAACCAGGTCCTCATTTTACCCACCTTAGAAAGGATAGAAGGCTGAGTTGACCTTGAGCCTGGTGGGACTCGAACTTGCAGTAATTGCAGTAATTGCATCCTTTCTCTGATATATGTATGGATGACAGTATCAGCCCTTCATGGCATGGATTGCTGAATTGACTTTATTGGAATAAATCACATTATGACTTAATATGATATAGGCATCATGTCAGAGCTATATGCTTTTCTTTCATGCTAGTGAACAACATATTTATTTATTTATTTAAAAGGTAAAGGTTCCCCTCGCACATATGTGCTAGTCGTTCTCAACTCTAGGGGGCGGTGCTCATCTCCGTTTCAAAGCCAAAGACCCAGTGCTGTCCAAAGACGTCTCCGTGGTCATGTGGCCAGCATGACTAAACACCGAAGGCGCACGGAACATTGTTACCTTCCCACCAAAGGTGGTCCCTATTTTTCTACTTGCATTTTTTACATGCTTTCAAACTGCTAGGTTGGCAGAAGATTTATTTATTTACTTTCCTTCTATTTATATAGCTGCCCAACTCAAACCAGTGATTCTGAACAGCAAACAACAAAAATAATTAAAACATGATATAAAAAGAACTTAAATACAAATAGCAGCCAAAAGGTATTTTAATCCATTGGTGTCAGCACAATCAGGAAATTGGGTCCTTCGCTCATTCAGGATCCCAGGTAAGGGCATATAGCCAGGTTTTCAAGGCCTTCCAAAAGGCCAGCAGGGTCGAAGCCATCCTAATCATAGCAGAAAGAAAGTTTCAGATGGCAGACTCTATAGCACAAAAGGCACCCCTCCTAGTCCCGCCAGCTGACATTCCTTGGTTGATAGGATCTAGTAGGATATTAATTCTTAATTTGTTCTATAACTTAAACAACACATTTGGGGATCAAAATCTGATGCCCAAAATCTGTTCTTTATTTGCACTATATTCTTTTTCAATGCCTGAATTTGCACATTCTACTGAAGTCTACATGAGCATAACTTATAGAATTAGCCATGGTTGGATATGTTCTTCTAACACAAAAAGCAATAGTTTTTTGGCCAGGTATAGCCACTGGCTTCATATAATCTACTAAACTCCAAACAGTTGAATCAAGCCCATCACTGGGATGATTTAGAGTCCAGAAAACTGAACTCAGCTCAGACATCTTGCTGGAACAACAATTGTCTGTCCCCCTTTGAAGAACTTTACTCCAGTGCTTGGAGGATCCTTGAAATCTTCCAGTTAACAGCATCATCATATGCAGCCATTCTTGCAAGTACATGTTACTATATTCAGTGGCACTCACTCACCAGTGAATGACTGCAGTCTTAATGTGTATGTGAAAACTGAAAGTGACAAATGTCAATAAAGAACCCTAAAGAGAAGGAAATGCTATTTGATGTGTAAAAGCTCAATTAAAAAAGAAACGTGTTCTTTGCAATTCATGACATCTCAGTCAAAGGGAAAAAAGATGTGTAGTAATTCGTAATAAATGCTACTAATCTTTTACTAATTGCTTTATTAGTCTATTCACTAAGGCATTATACATCACTAGAACAATAATACTTCTCCAAGCAAATCTCAGTGTGCAACTGAAGGATAATAAGAATTGTAACCCAAACAATCTGAAGGCACAGAATAGGTTTGCTTATAATGCATTTTAAAAAAAAAACTTATTGAAGGACTACAATATAATCCCCCTTTTTAACTGTTTGAAAGACAATAGTATTTCAACTTGACAGCAAAATTTTTTCTAATCCTGAATTAAACTACATATAACATTTACATATTTTAGTTAGGAGAACATTTTACCTAGAGCAACCATATCTTAGATGCAAAAAAAAATAGGGTAACTATTGAATAGGAACAAGTTATTTATTTTCAAATATCTTTGCTTCCATTTAATGGTTATCTGGATTTTTACAGCCCAGATCTTACAGCCCTATTTAGCAGATATAGCAGACTGATTCACTAATTTATGTTAAGCCATGACTTTTGGTTTAAAGTACAGGAATCCAAATATTGGTTTGTAAAATATGGTTTAGCATATGGTAAAATATGGTTTACCATTTTATGGTAAACCGTAAAATATGGTTTAGCATGAATCCAAATATTGGTTTGTAAAATATGGTTTCTAAACCATGGTATTATACTTTATCCAACTAAAATGTTTTAAAAGTAATCCTAATTTAGTATATCAGCTTGACCCATGAAAACAAAACAGATTAAGAATGGATATTCAATTGGGAGTATTTCCAACAGGAGTCCTTAAATACTGGAGCTGGCTGCTAATTTGCTTTTTGAGGTCTTTATCTTCTGCCGACACCATAACATGTTACTCAACTGGAAAAAAAGTTGAGCAAGAAAAATATATTTTTCTCTGTGCTATTTTATAATAGAAAATTACTGTCTCCTTTGATCAAAGCAATACCAGCATACATATCTTTCAGATAAGTTCAGGTAGGAATTTTGTAATTATTTTTCTTCCATAAGGGTGTTCTAACTACTTCTAAGATACATTTCAAGACAGTATTTTGAAAAATCCAATAACATTCCTTTAAAAACAAATGCACATCCTGAAATGTGTCCAGCCACACATCTTTTGTTTGCCCTGTTCTTTTGCCAGAACCCCAGCTGGTTTAAACAGAAGCCAAATGGAGCCACCCTGATTTCCACTTTTGTTGAGATGTGGATTCAGTATTTGTTTTGTGCTCAAACTACTCATTAGAGCCACTGCTGGAAAGCAAGGTGCCAGACGGGGCTGGCAAGGCTTTGTCAAAGGAAGAGAAATGGGTTGGGGCAACTTTGATAGGAAAAACCTGATGTCCACCTCCTTAAAGAAAGACTACCGGTAAGGCTTTTGGCAGAAGGGTGAGAACTTTGAAAAAGTAAATTAGCAATCCACTCCACAACTGGAGGTAACTCAAGGACAACATACACATATGCTTCATACACTTCATACCCATTTCTTCATTACTGTATATTGAAGAAGAAAAAAGAATAGAGAATAAGGCAAAGGCCAGAAACCATGCCAATCCTAAGGAAAGGGTGTTAAGTGGTTGAAAACTATATGTGGCCTTGTTGCTTGTGTTGTTGTGTTAAGTTATTTAGTATTGCAACAATGATGTGAAAAGAAATTCTAATTCTGTCCAACCCTGCTACTGTTTCCTAAAATGTTCATAGTGCTATAAATCACTGGGTGTATAAATGGAAAGACTATTTTTAAAAATACATATAGTTTTAGAAACAAATGGTTTGCTAACCTGCTGTACTCTTAGACATACAGAGAAATGCTCCTGGATCGAACCGGATCACCCGGTCCCGGTCTTGGCTGTTGGTTCGGCAATCCAGTAGCAATGGTGGAGCGAAGCTCCGCCCACCCACCTGGGTGTCATTACTTCCTGTTTTTAACCAGGAAGTAATGTGTTTTTAATCAGGAAGGTCTGCACGCGCATGTAATGTGCACGCATGTGAGCAAAGAGAGCACGTGCACGGTGCGTGCGCTTCCAAACCGGTAAGGAAGGTAAGTAGATTTCACCCGATACAGAGTAACAACTCCATATATCTGATCATTTTAGGAAATGTAGGTCAGGCTTGCTGCCTGGTACCCTCTAAATGTGTATGGACTACAATCCCGAAAATTACTAACTAGCAATATCTTTCTAGTTTGAGAATTG
This sequence comes from Stegonotus admiraltiensis, assembly GCA_032468215.1. NCBI lineage: Eukaryota > Metazoa > Chordata > Lepidosauria > Squamata > Colubridae > Stegonotus > Stegonotus admiraltiensis. The sequence goes on along the minus strand of JANHZT010004169.1, from coordinate 32,511 downwards.
TAATTTTGAAACTGTAGGATATATTTATATGCACTGATTACATTTACTACTAACCCCCTCAGTTCAATGGTGGGTTTCAATTTTTTTTACTACCGATTCTGTGGGTGTGGCTTGTTGGGCGTGGCTTGTTGGGCATGGCAGGGGAAAGTTACTGCAAAATCCCCATTTCTTTCTGATCAGCTGGGACTCGGGAGGCAGAGAATAGATGGGGGCGGGACCAGACAGAGGTGGTATTTACCGGTTCTCAAAATTTCCACTACTGGTTCTCCAGAACTGGTCAGAACCTGCTGAAACCCACCTCTGCCTCAGTTCTCTTGAATGTTGATCCATATAGTCAAAATAGTTTCTTCTTTACATAGGAAGGAGTAATGGAAAAAGCGGGAAACAAAAACAGTAGAAGAGCAAGAATGGAATGGAATATTCTGAAAAGGAGCTCTATGGGCTGTAGTAGTTTTACTACAATTCCCTGTGCCAGTTTTTGATAGCAAACCCCAGAGTTTATTTCTAGTATGTTCCCCTTTCCTTCAGAAATTCAGAACAGTATACAAGGTTCTTTTCCCCCATTTCACTCGCATAGTGACCTTATTAAGAGAGTGTTACTGAATTAAAACAACTGGTTAACTGGTTAAGAACATTAGTCTCTGGAGATTTACTCCTGGATTTTAAACTGCTGTTATAGTAGCTGGATGGCCATATTTTCCTAAGTCATAGAGGTAATTTGCTAGGTTTCAAGGCAGCTTTCTGATTAGGAGACCACAACTTAGGGCCTTGTAGTGCATTATCTGAATGAATTCAATTGTGACTTATTCAAGAAACTATGGTTAACAAACTTGTCAACCTGGCCAATATGGATCCAATTGTCTGCTCTCCAGTTGGTACTATGCTGTGAATTTTGGGAGTAGTAACTCTGACACATTTCTATTATTCCTTCCTATGTATAGAAGGAACTATTCTGACCATATGGACTAACATTTAAGGGAACTGAGACTGGAGAATATCAAATTGAGGTCAAGCATACTGTGAATGTGGAAGCTTTATTATTTTGTTCACTATTTGTCATACTCAGCTGTATTCAGGCAGTCATACTAAAAGTATGGTAGGTTATGAATCAGTCCCAACAGGAGTTTAATAGTGTCCTTCTCAGTCCCAATTTATAAAGTTTTATAAACATTATATACTTTTCACTAAAAGGAAAACCATCCCTCATAATTATCTGAAGTTCAGTCATAAAGTGAACAGCAATCCAGCAAATGCTCAATTCCGTTGTCTCTGTAACCAAATGTTCTAACCTAATATTTCAAATAGGTAAGGGGGTATATCTCTAGTCCAGATTTTTAAAAACAGATTAATGTTGGAACTTCAGAGTTACACAGATTAATTTTGAGGTAAACTGAAAATGCAGTTGAATTTTAGACATAAATAAAGCAAGACAGTTCTCAAATTCATCATGTCTCTTCATTTCTGATTGTGATCATTCATGTTGGCTTTAAAGGACAAGAGCACTCATAGACTATTCAAATATCATCCATCTCTTCCCATTTCCTCCAAAGTCTAGCTGTCTTGACTGATGAAAAGATTTTGAAAGTGTAAATCTTCTACTGTCATAATAAAGGGATTGTTTCAGTGTGGATTTTTTGTCTGATGATCAACATAGTCATATGTTTTCATATTTTTGCTTACTGATATTCTGGGTATGCTGCCCAGAGTTATACTTGAATTGAATGGCCATATAAATGCTTTAAATAACATACAAAACTGTTCTTCTTGAGACACTTTCATGTGACTGTTTAGTCCCTGAGTTGCTTTTCTGCTAGAACTTGCTATAATGATCTACCATTGTAAAATTACTTTATTATTAAATGATACATTCTTTAGATGCTTATGAAAGATGGAAATAAAAAGCCCCATTGTGTTGATTTTATATTTTATTTTATATCATTTCACATATGCACAAATTAAGAAAATTCATCAAACATAATTTGTATATTAAAAATAATACTACCATCAAAACATGCTTAAGCAAATATTTTTTCACATGTCTCCCTTATAGGATTTATGGTTCTATGTTTAGTTATTAAGCACCTGGACTATGCACAGTCCAACAATAATTCAGAAATACTCACGATCTCAAAGGAGCATAGCTCTGCTATTCATTAAAGTAGCATAGCTGTTTCAACCTTCTGTGCAAGCCTTAAAAAAGGCACAGCTACTGTAATAAGTTGTCTCTTAAAATCATCTGCACCTTTATTTACAGTAGGGGGGAAACGTTGGGCTGCTTTAATGAGCAGCAGAGACTGAGAGGCAGTGTGCTTATGCAAAATTGGACACATTTTTCTTTTTTTTAAAAAATATGCTTTGCTGAGATAACACATACGGGTTTCTAAGAAGAAACATACATGAATTCTGCATTATTTACAGATAAGTGCTTGTTATTCTAGTTACTGATTATGAATCAGATAGAAAACTCAGCTCTCTGTTCAACCGTGATTTGTAGTTAATTATATTTCATACTGAGCATATCTTTGTCCTTACTTAACCAACATTGAGTAGTGTTGTCTCATTGACTACAGCCAGAAAGAGGTAAGTAAAGATTTAATTCTTCCTATAAAATCAGTTGGACTTTAAATACTAGATGCCATAACTATTGAGGTCTGTCTGTGACATTTATTTATTTAAGAAATTTATATGGATATACAATAAAAAATATAAAACAAAGACTATTAAAATTATTATTATTAATAATAATAATAATAATAAGTTAAAAATCTATTTAAAGAGACACATTTCTTAATGAAGAGGACCTTATGGGATGCTGTCCAATGAAACTGAGTAGCTTGATGTAGGTAGTCTCTTCAGATTACCTTAGTGAGTGAGGAAGAGATCTTCCCACAAGCACTGTTCTTTCCTGTAGTATAAACACAAATAATCTCCATTTGTAATAGGTAATAAATAGCACTGCAGATCTCAGTTGGAAACAAACTGACAGCCAACATAAACCCCTCAGAACAAACATAAGGTGGTTAGTTTTGGTATATCTGGTACTGGAAAAAAAGATCTTTTCTTATAGAAGGCAGTACAATTCTGGATCAATTTTTAAACATGATAGAAAATCATGTTAAAGGTAAGAGATGAAAGGAAGGAAGCTATATGGGTGATATCCGCTATGATTCTCCATTACTAAGAACATATAGATTCCAATGTCTACTCTTGGTATTCTTGAAATACTCCTTTACTCTTCTTATAGGAAATGAATAGCTGCCATTCATATCAACGGGAGAAAATCATACTGTATGTAGGACATTCTTGTAACACAGGAAAACTTGTCTTCTGGCACTTAGGATCTGATCTTTTCTGACAAGATCAGGAGAGTCTGGTGGGAGAGTATATACTTGCCCTTGTTAATACAAATGCAAAAACTATAAAGTAAAAGACCCATCTGTCTCCAATCTTGTCCCAATACCAACAGTTTTACGTTAGCATTAATAATCTGCTCTGCAACAGGACAGCAGTTCTCCCTAGGAAACTATAGCCTCTGTCAAAATTCAGTTAAACTTTATCTTCTTCTGAATACTGTTATTTGGTGGATTTAACCAATCTGAAGTTGAACCAATTCTGATAACAGCTGCAACAGTATTTACTGTACATCTGGGAACAATCACTTGTTTGCTTCTTTGTACCAGCCATCTAAGGAGCAATTCTGAAGGAACCTAAAGATCAATAACCCAGGAAGAGCTCAGCTTGAATACTTCCATCTTCTACATTCCATTAAACTCTGATCAGGCAAAGCTTTCGTTTAATTTTCCTTCTCCCCAGTTCCATTCACTTTTTCTAGCATCTTGCCTCATGAAGAAATCTGAAGATCTTAAAAAGGTTTATATCTTTGAAGCTGCCTAATCCAAGCGTTGCCCCAAAAAAGATTTTGGAATTGTGCAATGAATGGGTCCACAAGATTAGCAGCTAGATTCAATATGCCACATGTGGTTTGGATTCTGAGCAATAAGTATTATGATTGCAGTTACTGTGCTGAAGCAGAAAAAGATTTTCTTGTAACTGACCAGTTGTGAACGTTTATTAGATCACAGCTATATTGTCCATTATACAGCCACATTTTTCTACAATCATATTAGGAAACTCTGCCACTTCAATTTCTGTGTAGTTTCCCTTTTTGACAAGATACATCATGGGAAGAGGAGAACTCTCCACCACAGCACAGGATCTCTCTCCATAGCCAAAATGATGCAGCAAATTCTTTGGCTGCCAGCAGCTGCCCACACAATGGTAAGCTTGATAGCCAGCTGGCTCAATAATCCAGTACTGAGTCCAGGTCAACTCACGGAAATTGATATAATGTTCTTGCCGGCAGCAAGTAGACCTCTCCATCATGCTTCCTTCTCCACAGTCCCCAGGTCCTCTGTTAAAAAGCAGAATCAATATTCATCTAAGATGTAGGATGAGGACTGGACCCACTTGCTGAAAGTTTTCAGCAAGAAGCAGACTGACACATACAAAACTTTAGGCAAGAACAAAAATATATCTTTGGTTGTTTTAATGATGTTGTCTGTTTATTGATTACATGCTCAACTCTCTTGGCTTTTGTCTCACACACTACTTCAACATGTTCCATTTTTTTCCTCTAACAGTTGTCCCAAAGGAGCTTTTTCAGGAGGCAACTGGACTTTGTTTTTTCTTTGAAGATGTTTTGCTTCCCATCCAAGAAGCTTCTTCAGCTCTGACAGGACAGTGGGGAAAGGAAGTCAAGAAATTCCAGTTTCCTCCTGAAAAGCACCTTTGGGACAACCATGACCTGGATGAATCTCTAGACTTTCCTCTAATATTTATGTCAGGCAGATTATAATGACTTGTCTAACATTACCTGACTTACTGCTTGATGATCAAGAATTTGTACTGTAAGCCACTCTCTCTATATATATGTAAATTTACTATATACCTGTAGCAATTAAAGATTATATTCCTCTCTGGTAAGGTGTTATTTTAATTAATCAAAGACAGACTAATTCCAGATTTTTTCCCACTAGAAGCACTCCCAGATGCGGTTTGCTGAAGTATTACTGTTCATGTAAAGTGTTTGTACTAGTTGTGAAATGAGAAATGATCTGTATGCCACTCTATGAACATTTATTCTGAAGTAAGCACCCAAAAATTCAAGGTCATGCCAACTTTCTTGAGAGTCTTGTTGAACATGGACTTACATGCAATTGAACAAGGTAAAGGACATACTAAACAGCCACTACCTTGAAAACCTAACTCAAAAGCCAGTTGACTTTAGTTTCAAGTAAACATTATTCAGCATAGGTTGGAAGCTGCCTAATTTTTGCCTGGGTTTTTTTCTCCTCATAAAAGACAGAAATGAAACAATGTCACTATGCAGAAATAACATGACACTTACCCATATTCTTCCAAGTTAAGAGTGTAAAGGACCAACTCTGGTTTGCCTAGTGCCTTATCTGAAGGGTCCTGTGATGTAAAACGCACAACTTTGGCCATTTCAGAGGCATAACTGCCTAATCTTTCTCCTTCAATCCAAATCTCCAGGAGCATTGGTCCAGAGGCTTTTGTTTTCAGCCAGAAATGTACAGCCTGAGTAACATCAAAATTCCTCCAGCCAGACTCCATAATGGGAATTAATCTAAAGTTTAAAAAGCATGAAATGCTTAGCTGAGCTTAAAATATTTTGGTTAATGCAAACATACTATGAATAGAATAATAATAACGAGAATATGAACAACAATAGCTTCTAACATAGGCTTTTACTTTAACTTCCTTTTTCTAGAAAATAAAAAAAATAACATTTGGACAGAGTGAAAATATACTATATTCAAATAAATTATGGGCAAAATGCACAAATGGTACAGACATAAATAAATGAATGACAAGTAGAACAGTTATTAAATTAATGCTCCAGTACACAAAATAGTATAAAACAAAGAAGAATCTGTTCCCTATTGTAATTCCTGCTATCAATTAAATACAATTGATAAATCCAAAATGTAGCATATATTGATCTAGACTAGGAATAAAATATTTTTGTGATCCTAAAGTTTATGTTTTTAGAAACTGTGTGAGGCTATCTGAAAACCATTGAAATATCTATGTAGACAAATACCTTATTTTATGGCTGTTATATCCAAACTGCAAAACCTGGATGACCCTTAGTTGGCACTAAGGAGACACAAATTTTTTTAACCCTTTGCTACTACTGAGTGGTTATTTCGATCTCTGAAGTCCAGAAATAGTAGCTATGCCTTATTTAGAATCTATTTTGTATGGCTAGCTCAATATTGTGGATGCTGTCCTGATGCTCTTGAGATTGAGACACCAGTTTAATCTATGTTTCAAGACTAATATCATAATTTCTCAGGAGAACAAGTGGCTGCGTTCACATATCAGATTGAATTATGGTATTATAGATTACACGGTTTACAGCAACATAGATGCATACATTGCTACAAACTGTAAATCATTATTAATAATGAACTGAATTCACACACACTTACATTAAGCCAAACACAGTAGGTAAACCAGCTTATATATTATTAAGTTCTTAGAAAGTACTAAAAAAATGAATTATATTATGTTGACTATACAATTTTAAACTGGCTATATTAGAGACAAAATAATCTTCCCATGCTGTAAAATAATCTAACTGTGGACTCTCCTTCATACCTGGAATCAATTAAAGAGGTCCGGTTAGTGCCATTATCTTGAAGTTGCACCCAGTACACAGTCACCCTTGCATTCATGACTGGTCTTTGTGACTGCCTGCTGGGCAGATGTTTCTTGTCCAGGGGCTTTTTGAAAAGCTTCAGTTCAGCCATGGTGACTTCACTGTTTTCTGGAATCCTGCCCTCCATGTCGAAGATCAGGTTCTGACGGGTGGTGTCTGAATAGAGAATGTCTCCTGAGATATCTTTGTGGATGGAAACAGAAGGAACACTTTAAAATCATTATTTCCAACTGCCATGTCCTATATACAAGAAGTATACAGGAAATACAAGACATTCTTTATTTCTCTGGAAGAGTGATCTTTCAATTATCTGGTAGAGATTGTAGTATATAATACAGCATATCTGGAAGACATCTGATTATTGAAGGCTGTTTTAAGCAATAATAACATGAAATAGATCACACTGAAATTCTAGAGGAAGACAGATGGACATCAAATTCTTTCTATTTTTTGTTACCATCTTGCACTTGTCAATCCTTCCTTTATATAAACACAGTATAAAAATTCTAAAGTGATTAGTAAGACCTGTGTCAACGACCCATATTTTAATCAATGAAAAGCTTTATGGTATTTGTTCATGACAATGCTTTCTACTACTAACGTCTCACATGGAGGTCATCTGCTGTCATCTGCTATAACATATATTTAGAGAAGATAAATCTACTCATGATTTTCTTTCCACAACTTGGTACCCTCCAGATATGTTGGGGAAAGAATTTCCAGACAGCATAATTGTTTTACAAAATTGCTTTAATCATCAATGTTTTTTCTCTCAAAGTGCATCATGTATTTTCAATACTTTAAAAATAATACATGTACAACTTTCATAACAAATTAAATCTCTTTTCCTTTATCAACATTTCTCATTGTTTGAGTCACCAAAAATTCTTTCTTTATGTAGTGAGAGCCATAACATAGGACTTCCCTTTAGTTTTTAAATAACAATTACATAGTTCATGATTATGTTTTCATCTGATATTCAGCAAAGCAGGAATCAGCCTCATTTAGGAGAAAATGTGCTTAAATAGCAAATATTTTTCTCAATAATCACATTTAAGATTGTGTTACAGTAAACAAATGCAATGTATTCATTCTTTGCAAGGAAAGTAACATAACTTGATGAATAATACTACAATATAATATCTAGGTTATGTTTTAATCTTTAAAACTAGCTATCAACACTACCTCATCTCCCCTTTATGAAAAATAAATTAGATTTCCAGACAAATTCTGAACTTCAAATTTCATCTTTGTGGATACATTTAGCTTAAAATATCTTAGAAATCGTGTTTTCCTGTGGTTTGGATTACATCTGTTAAGCAGTTGGCATTGATGAAGTTTCAGATTTCAAAAGGGGATGGAGAATTTGCTTTTAGCTTCATGCAAACATGAAACCAAGTTTACCTGCGTTGCCTGGAACTCCTCTCAAGATCCCAGCTAAACTTGGCAATGCTCTTCGTTTCACTCGGTGTCGCTCCAGAATGGACATGTATTTATTCCTTATATTCTCTGGAATCACTAGATTTTCCAGGTCAGTCATCTGGAGAGCAGGGACATCTGGAAGTTTCAGTTTCTCCAGCAATATTTGCTTGAGTCCTTTCTCACTAAATCCAGCAGTGGTGGCAGCTAGGAACAGGGCAGAGGTTAAGGTCCAGCTAAGACTCACAGCCATCCTTTGCCAATCAATCAAATAGGGTTTCCCTAAATCTCTCCTTTCTCAGCACAAGTTTTTCTTGGCAGAGAAGAGATTGTGCTTTGAAGCTGCAGGCTGCCTGAGTGGGAAGGAGAACTCATAGGATGTCTTTATATAGTGAGTGGGATATCACTGGCATAACAAATTCCACAAGCTGAAGTGAGGCAGAGGAAGTGGAAGTGTTACATCTCCTTGGATACATCCAAGCCATGGTCACGCCTTCCCATGTTTAAGTAATAACATAGGAATATTGAGAAGCTTAGTGTTCTTACTTCATTTATATTTTTCACTTTAGGTAGCACCATTCCAGAAAATATATCTATACAATGGGAGTTATGTTAGTCGAAGAGCCTTTTGTTCTTGGAGTAAACACATGGATTTGCAAGGTGGTAGGGGAAGTATAATTTAACCACCATTCAGAGGAACAGCACACTAATTATATTTGTTATATAATTATTAAATCCTATTCCATCAACTGCAGATTGTTGTGAAATCAAATGGAAATTCAAATTCCATATCTATGAAACTTTGGGCACAAACTATGGCACGCGCGCGCACACACACACACACACACACACACACACACACACATATATATATATATATATATATATATATATATATGAACACACACATATATTCACACACCCC
>JANHZT010004169.1:0-11336 GCA_032468215.1 Stegonotus admiraltiensis | reverse complement strand
CTCTCACTCTCTCACTTCCCCTTTCTTTCTTTCTTTCTTTCTTTCTTTATTTCTTTCTTTCTTTCTTTCTTTCTCTCTTCTCTCAATCTCTCTATTTCACACACATTCACACCTGGTCTGAGCATCAGCTGCTTCAGGAGAAGGGAGCGGACGGAAGAAGCGACTGGCTTGGTCCTGGGTCTTCGACACTTCCCCGCCTCCTTAAGCGACTCCCATAATCTTCCCAACTTGCCAACTGTTGTCGTTATTTTGTTCCGAGGGGATTTGTCGTGTATCACTTTGCTTCGCCCTCCTGACTGTCATCTTGCCTTGGTCTAAGAGCTTAATTTATAGAGTGCTCCCCGATCCGGGGTGCAAAATCCGGATGATCATTAGATGGCAGCAAAAAAGAAAATCCTGCCTCTTCTCTATCGCCTTAATAGTCTGCCAGATTTTTGCACCCTAGATCTGGTAGGTCCCTGCAGCTTCTCCTGCTGCTCCCTGTTCTCCGAAGTTCAGTTTTGACAGTTGCTTGAAGTTCAGAAAGGAGAAGTACTGATGCAGAAGACCACATCTCTTGAACTTCAGTTTAGTGAAAAATGATATTAAGGAAAGAGGAAGTGCAAAGCAAGGTTAGGCCTCTATTACTTTTATATAGTAAGGGAGAATAACATTCTATTCAGTATTCAGATATTTTATGCAGTGATCTTGAGGTTTTTTTTTAGTCTGTCCAAATGAGCACAGGCATTATGAAAACTTTAGTAAATTATCCATAAATACATATATATTCTAAGACTGGAAGTATTTCAGTCTCAGTTATTGGTGGCAAGTGAAAATGACTCCATTCTGCCATCTGCAGGAATTTTTGAAATTGTTCTTAAGAAACAATTTGAAATTTCAGAAAAAAAACCTATTAAGCTATGTTTTATCTGTTATGGAATTGTGATGACTAAATTATTTTGCTTTATGGATTCTGATTTCCTGATGGAGCAGTTGGAATCTTATGTTTCTATGTCAGGAAAGAACTGCATTTTCTAATCACATCACCAATCAATTTGCCTATAATTTATTTTGGGCGAATAGCCTTGTTCTAGCCTGATTTATACACTCTTTCAGAATTCACTGCATTAATGTCTGGAAAAACAAATGACTGAATCGGAGGTAAATAAATTGTAACTGCAACTGTAAAATTGGGTTAAAGGAATGATAGTTTGTACCTCCTACAAATATTTATTAATTTATTTTATTGGGCTTATAGACCAATCTAATTATAGTGTACATCTGCAATGGCATACATCCCAGCTGGTCTAAAAACAATATACACAAAGAAAATATCTCTATATCTCTATAGAGCAGCAAATAATAAAACCAAAAATGGGAGGGGAGGACATTACACTGTCAGAAGGAATAAAATTCTATCCCCAAAGCCTCCTAAAATGACCATGCTTTAATGGTCCTTCTGAAACTCAGTATGGAAGGTCCCATTTGCCTATCTGCAGGATGCTGTTTTACATGGCAGCAACAAGAAGGTAATGGAGATAATGTTCTTTAAGTGAAGGGTCACAGAAGAACACACTCAAACAAATCTTAAAGGGATTGACAGAAGCTATTGGGAATAAGTCCTCCAGATATTCTGGTCCTGAGCCATAAAGGACTTTAAATGTGACAAACAGGAACTTCCATTGTATCAAAGAGCAAATAGGAAATCAGTATAGCACTCGTAGCAGTGTATTATATAAAAAGACCAAAGCATACCTTTCAAATCTCTGCATTGTGGACCAGATGTACATTCTGACTCTCTCCAAGGGTAGCCCCACATAGATTACCATATATTGTAGTAATCCAGTCAGATGATGTCAAAGGCATAAATGACTGGAAGTAAACACTTCTGTTCCAAGAGGGGTCATAACTGGCATACAAAATGGACCTGTGTAAAGGCTCCCTGGGCACAGCTGCCCCTGCTTATCAAGCATAATTTTGAAAATTTTGAGTGAACAACTCTTTTTCTGGAAGTGGTCTATAAACGACCACTTTATAGCTTTAAAGGCAATTTAATACTTGTAGATGGCTGGAAATACTTGTAGATGGCCATTCAAGCAAGTTTCTTTCATGCTTGAACGGCTATGAAAACTGACTACAAATAGACAAATGCTATTATGTCAAAATTTTTAGTCCTTCAATTTAAATAGATTAGGTAATTACATCACCTAGGTGTCAGAAAGTACACTGGATTAAAGCTGTAGGGCAGGTTGTAAAGCTAAAATATAGAGATCCACTTACCTAGTCTGTCTCATGAGTGTTCTATATCTTTGAAAATATTAAAAGTAAAATAAGAGATTTTGTACCTGTGCCGCCTTCCAGTCATAATTCTTATTAACCCTTATGCAGGAATATTATTAAAATGTGCCATGCTAAAGGATGTTTAATCTGCTATGTTTTTTTTAAATACTTAATGAAAACTGGTACTTCTAAGTATTGCTTAAAGTTAAATACGGTAGTTTTTGCTCAAAGTAATCTTGCTTTCCCCCCCTGAACTGTATAATATAAGATTCGCTTCAAAATGAGATGGACGGCAAATTAATAAAATAAAACAAAAATAAATAATCTGTAAAAGTGTATTTTTCCTGCTATGCAATTTCTTTTTCAAGTAGGACAACATGATTCCATTCCTGACTTTTGATGTTGGTCATTCTCACATGGTTCACTTGTTAAGTAGAAGAAATGATACTGAGTCTCGAAATGAGACCTACTGTTACAGTTCTGCACAAGGAACTACTGTACTTCAAGGAGTAACCTTTGGTGGGGTTCCTACTGTCCTGCTGCTTGATGTAATCTGCTTTTTGGTAAGCTTGATTTATTTTTTTTGTAGCTAGCTGATCTTTTTTCTTCCACATTGTTGGCTCATGGCAATTTGAGGAGTGAATAAATAGTTTATTTCATTTTGCTGAAATATATATATAAAAGAAGGGCTTCAGTATTCCATTCTCCCTGCTCCACTAGAGAACTGTGCTGGAAAATAGGTCTTGCCATGCTAATAGGAATCCTACTTCATTCTCTTGAATCTGAAAAATTTTGTACTGTCTGCCAAGCTAAAGGTAGCATCTGTTTGTTTGAGTGTTTTTCTAATGCAATTTAATAGTATTCATTATATATTTATAATATAATAATATAATCTATGCAACTATAATATTTAAAAAGAGCATTCTTTTAACTAATGCATCTTCCTTACCAAATATTAGATTACTTTGTGTTGGTGTTCTACTTGATTTTGAAGTTTTTGTATTGTCTAAACTGAAAGCAAAGCAAAGTGGAGGAAACATATAATTCAAAATGAATATTGAACCTATAATTGATCCTCTTTTTATTTTCTAGGTGTTGCTGTTAATATTTTCCTTTATTAGAAGAAGATTTTGGGATTATGGTCGCATTGCATTAGTATCAGAAAGGTAAATATAAGAAGTTGGTGCTCTATATCCTAGTGTGTTTAAAAACTTTAATCTCTACTGTAGAGCGTATTTGGCAGGGTAAATGGCTGAACAGGAAGGGGAGGTCTTCAGGGATCTAGGTAGGTCTGCTACCTAGATCCCTGAAGGCTAAAGAGTAACAGGAATTTGAGAAATGATATAGAGATAAATAATTTTGAAATCTTACTCTGATCCTTTCAGGTGCTGTAGTATGTGTGTGCTTATTGCTTATTTTTGTCCTTTTCTGGGCCTTAGCATCTTTTACTATAAAAATATTTTTACTTCAGGTATTTTTATAATTAAATGCCTTTAAAAAAATAAATGTTTGAAGTTTTCAACAACTATTATATTAGTATAAAATTCTAACATTGAAGTTGTTTTTTTGTTTTCTACTAACTCTAGGTATTATGAAGTAATTGAGTCCACTTCTGTTCTTGAAGAACCTCATTCTGAAGAGGTCAGTTGCCTATTGGATTAAGCATATGACAATTTGCTATTCATAAAATATTGCCACTTAGTATTTTTATAAATATTTTAAAATGTAATATTTGTATAGCTCCCATCTTATTCCAATACTAGTTTGTGGAAGTACGGAAATTTTCTTTAAACTTTAATATGTTACAGATAAAGAATCAGTGTTGTAAAGAAATGTCACTATGCTGTTATGTTAATACATTTAAACTAGATAAATGTAGAACTCATTATTTTAACAATGGCATCCTCAGACTGTTCTGTTTGTTCTTATTGTATATCTTTGAGTGTCTGTTTATCTCCAGGACAACTGTAAACCAGGGGTGAAATGCTCCTGGTTTGGACCGGATCGCCTGATCCGGTAGTGATGGAGGCAGGTGGTTTGGAGAACCGGTAGCAAAAATCCCTGCCCCTCCTCCCATTGCCCAGCTGAGCCACGCAATCATCAGAGGCTTTTTTTTAATTTTTAAAAGCATTTTTTCTACAACCTCTTCGGCCGAAAAGGTTATAGAAAAAATGCTTTTAAAAGTAAAAACAAAGCCTCTGCTGATCAGGCAAGTCAGCTGGGATCATCAGACACTTTAAAAGCATTTTTTAACAACCTCTTCAGCTGAAGAGGTTGTAGAAAAATGGCTTTAAAAGTAAAAAAAAAATAAAAATGACCACGCCCATTCAGTCATATTACCCCCCCAAGGCACGCCCACAGAACCGGTAGTAACAAAATTTACATTTCACCACTGCTGTAAACCCATTCCCAGAGTAACCTATTACTTTTCTGGAAGTAAATCTTCTAAACTGAAAGCAATATTACGGTAAATGTTCTGCAATGGTCTGTCCCCAAAACAGCTCTGTTTTGAGTAGACTACTGTCTCTGCAATAGCACAAATTGCTTCCAGCCTGCAGGATTCACTTCTGAAAAATTGCCAGTATTTCTCTCCTTGAAATGGTCAGATCATTGGTATCGAAAGGAGATTTAATGTGGTCCACGAAAGGAATTGCACATTCTAGAAGTGGAGATATCCACTTATTTTAAATCATAAAATGGTTGAAATATTAAGTAAAATTAATACCATTTCATGATTTTCCTCTAAAATAATATAAACAGTATATTTATCCAATAATGATTATGACTGTTTTACATCATGATGGTTGCATTTGCAATTGATTCCTCCTCCCCCCAAAGATCCTGTTGACTGAGGAATATGTATTATTAAAATATGGAATAAAGGGCACTCTCTTTGCAATTAGAGAAATGGGAGACACCATTATAGACTACATCTAGCCAATTATTTTATTAAATTTACTGGGTAATTACTGGGGCAATCCCATCTTTTTGGTGTTTTCCATTTCACTAAAGATTGTAAGTTCAGGAAATGTGATGATCCATGAAACTTCTATTTGACAATTTCTCTTAAATATTGGCAGGTAAGAATGATCCAAGAATATCCCTTCGCTTATTCCTAAATGGTCACAAAAGACCATTTACAGGGATCTTTGGTGCCACCAATTCATAAAGTTTGTTTTTTTTAATCTCCTGATACCAGTTTGGGTCACTTCATTTCCCTTGTTTGAGAAGTGCAGAATTTAAATTGCCTCGAGCAGGGCTGTCAAACTCACATCGTCACGTTGTTGTTACATGACAAATTGTGACTTCCCCCCCTTCGCTAAAATGGGGGTGGGTGTGATCAGCGTGTGATGCATCCAGCCTATGGGTCATGAGTTTGACACCCCTGGCCTAAAGCATACTACAATTGTAGCTGGAAAGAGCAAGTGAGAGTCACATTTTGCAACAGGATTACTGCTAATAATTGTTTTTATTTTATTTGTAATATTTATTGGCCATCCATCTTACCTTGGAGTAACTCTGGGCAGCCTACAATATGAAAAAGATAAAACTGAGCCCTAACTAAAAGATGGAGAGGGAGGGAGTAGTATGAGAAGGGAATGAAGTGGGATCTATTATTAATATATCAATCTCTCCCAATGTGAAACCCCTCCATTGTAGCCTCAAGTCAACTGTCAGAGCCAGATCTTTAAGTTTTTGTGGAAGGTCAGGAGGGTTGGAGCTGACCTCACTCTGGGGGCCAAGATGTTCGAAAGGGCAGTAGCAATAGCAGAGAAGGCTTTTCTGGACCCCACCAGAATACCCTGGCTGATGGAGCATGCAGCATTCCTCCTCTGCTGGCATGGAGGGGGAAGGCAGGGCAATTCCAGTGGGGTGAGGCGATTCGTCAAGTAGTCTGGACGGATGCCATGAAGGGTTTTAAAGATGATTACCATCACCTTGAATTATATCAGAAAGAAACCTGTAGCCAATGCAATTCACACTCTGCACCAGCGGTATCTTCTGAATGCTCTTCAAGGATAGCCCCATGTAGAGTGCTTGCAATAGTCCAACTGTGAGATGATTAGGGCTTGAATGATTGAGCACAGGGACTTGGTGCAGCAAAGGCTGTCCTAGCTGTGATTGCCACCTGCTCTTTGAGCAGGTGTCACAAGTCCAGGAGAACCCACAAGTTTCAAACCAAATCCATCTGGGGTAGTGCCACCCCATCCAGAACTAAAGATGACGAAGTCTCAGAGCTTGGAGCTCCGTACACTCAGAGCTATTTGGTCCTACAAGGGTTCAGCGGAAGCCTGTTGTTCTCCCATCCAGGCCTGCACAGCCTCTAGGCACTGTGAGAGGGCAGCAACAGCATCACTGGGTCACCAGGGGTAGAAATATAGAGTTGGATATTGTCGGTATACTGCAGATACCTCAACTCATGGTGATGGATGATCTCACACAGAGGCTTTGTGTTATGTCTAAGACTGGTTTATTTTCAGAATAACAATTCTGTAAATATTTATTTCTAGGGATTTTGTTCTTGGATGATTTCTGCATTTCGCATGCAGTAAGTATGCACTAAAGTTGTGATCTGAATATTTTGTTTAATATTGTTAAGAAAATAAAAAAAAATATTTGCATTTTTCTCAATTTTGTTGTCCTGTTTGCTGACTATTTTATGCATTAGTGTTATACATTCAGTAAATAAGAACTTTAATTATTAAAGGAACTATATTGCCCTTCATATTATCAACTCATAGTTTTGATGTTAATTTTAAATTCCCGTATTTTAGACTTAGGTTTTCCCTTAAAATATGAATCTGCTATGATTCCTCTCAGGTTAGAACATTATAATAATTTTTCAAGGAATGAATAATTCAAGATCTAGTAATATAATTACTTGATTAGTATAAAACCTATGTGCAACTTTGGATTTTGTAACAAGAAATGCTGTTTTATGGTTAAGTACTTTGGTTAATGTTGTTCTACAGAAATGCAATAACTGTTCTGAATCAGCTGCAAATTAAATTAAAATTTAAAATTCTATGATCAGTATTGTTGCATTTTTCATTAAGGAAAAACAACTATTAAAATGCTATATTCTAAAATTTGAGTGACATTTCTGGTTTTATAGCATCCAATCAGTTCTCTGAATTTACAGGATTAAGCCTAATTGTTCTATATTAGGTAGTTCAGTTTTAAATTGGAATTTTATTTTACTTTTGTATGTAAGACTACTTTAACCTAGAACAACATTTTAAGAAGACTTTCATTTACTATAGAATAATGGTTGACTAGCTTAATCTAAAAAAAAGCAGGAGCAGAATAGGTTCAAATGTTTTATACAGATGCACTATTACTTGCATCTTAATTATTTTTATGTTATATAGTAGCATTACTTTGAGTCTCTAAAATGATTTATATTTACAGTGACAACCTTGCAATTTTAAATAAGGATCACTCAGAAATAAAAACCAAAATATTTAAAACTCATGGTACATAGGAGAAAAGTCTATTAAAATAAAATAGTATTTAGAGAATAATAGATGGAGGCAGGATCTATTGCATTCATGGGACAAACCATTCTATAAAACGAATACAGCTGTTGAGAATACGTTGTCAAACATGCTTCTAAGTAGCTGGAATACAGAAGGCATGTAAAATAGAAGATTATTAAAATAAGGGTGTATAACGTCAGAAGCAATAATTTGAACAGTATCTACTAATCATTTTTATGTTTCCATTATTTTTATAATATTTTATTAGATATCACAAGCATTTTTGATTTGTTCCTATGTAGTAATTTCTTTAAGGTTAAGCAACTTTCAAATCTGGTGATTGACTTCTCTTTATTTGTGGTGCAGTGATGATGAGATTTATGATCAATGTGGGCATGATGCCATTACTTATCTCTCCTTTCAACGCCATCTCATCTGTCTCATGATCGTGGTCAGCACGTTGTCTTTGTGTGTTATACTTCCTGCAAACCTGTCAGGTGACTTGCTTGGTAAGAAACTTTTTTATGATTTGAATTGCATATGTGCAAAACGGAGCAATCTGATTTAACTGTAGCACTTGAAGTGTTCTGTATTACCTGAAATGCCTTGAAGATTAGCGCTATAATTCATATGAGACTACTGAAATAGCTAATGAAAATTTCCATATTTTTTGCTCCATAAGACGCACTCCCCCACCCCCCCCCAAAAAAGTGGTTGGAAATGTATGTGCATTTTTGGTGAATAGTAGCCAGGCCGTGGCGGGGTCCTTTTACAGTGCTGAACCCCACCTCTTCTGTCTTTTGTCATTGCCTGCCTCTTCTGTCTCTTTTCTGCAGTTCAGGAGTCAATAGGCAGAGCTGGCACTTGAGAGGACACCTATCTGTAGTCCTCTCAGGTTCCGCCTGAAAGTTTTTTGTCTTGTTTTCTTCCTCTAAACCTAGGTACGTCTTATGGTCAGGTGCGTCTTATATCTTTTATAATCAAAATTCCCTATTCTATAATTTTATTTGCTAGATTTTGATCTCCTGAAATGATATACAGTTATTTAAGTACAAAACACACTTATAGCATATTCTTTATTGAATGATACATTTGTTTTGGTGATGACATGTTATTTTTCTTCCAAGTTGTGCTTAGAGGCAAGTGGATATGTACATTGACATTCAGTATTTCAGAAGTTAGTTGCTTGAAATGCTCAATTCACCATCATTTGGAAGAACAAAACCTAGGCTGTAGGCCCGTGATGGCGAACCTATGGCACGCATACCGGAGGTGGCACACAGAGCCCTCTCTGTGGGCATGCGTGCCATTGCCAGCTGCTCTTCTGGTTTCTGGCACATGTGCACCTGGGGTGGGTTCTACTTACCTTAATACTGGTTTGTAGCAGGGCTGTGCAAGTGAAGCAAGCGCACACATTCGGTCTTCTGCACAGGCAGAGAAGCTTCTGCACATGCGCAGAAGTGTTTTGATGATGTCGGGGTTGGTGGACGGAGCCTCCTGCCGGTTTTACTACTGGTTCTATGGAACCGGTGTGAACCGGGGGCAACCCACCACTGATGTGCACACCAGCCAACTTGTCTTCAGGTTTCCAGTGCACCGGCATGCGCGGACCAGCTGGTCGGGACGCACACAAGCCAGCTGGTCTTTGAGTTTCCGGGGCTGTGGCACGTGCATTCTGGTTTGGGCACTCAGTGCTGAAAAGGTTCGCCATCACTGCTGTAGGCTAACTATTGATAATTGAAAATAAGTGAATTCTGTCAATTTGTTCATTCAAAATACAGAAACTGTAGCAGACTTTTTATTTTAGGACAATACTAAAATGGAAAAACTTTGAATTTAGAACAGTCCATATTTAGCTTTTTCAGTATATAGACAGGTCTGGAATTAAGGGATTATATTTTCCTGAAAAATATTATTCTTGCCATTTTCTAATAGTTCAGGAAACTGAAACTGCCAAAGGTAAAATATATGTTTCTCTTTTTCTGCAATGCGTAAGGATTGCCAAGGTTGTAAGAAATCAGTAAGTATAACAAGATAGTTTGTTATGAACAATATGTTTTAGATTGGGTTTTGTGAAATTGTTTTTTCCCCAGTATTTCTGCATAAAGTTGCTTAGATAGCATCATAGGAATTGATATATTTGCAGAATGTTATATTATAATATGTCTAGGTGGATTATCAATGTAATTCTTAATGGACAGAGAAAAAAAGATTGTACTTTTATCCACAGTTACTGCTCCTCAAGGAAAGCTATAAAACTATAGAGACCTTGTGTTCCATCTATTCCTGATACTTTGGGAACAGAGTGGCAGAATAGAGAGAGAAAAACTTTTTTCTCTCACAACCTTGTTTCCAAGTTACAAAAAGTATTATATAGTTGTTACAAAATTATTCTGTTTCAGAATAATTTTCACAGTTGTTCAGTTGCCACAGAATTTTGCCAAAATAAGAAGTACAACGCTGAGAAAGAGATCCATATTTATTGCAGTGACAGTTAGATACCTGCTGTACAAGAAAGATGAACCCTGAACAATGGAAAAGCAAAGTTTTTTTGTTGAAGTTGGGGGCCACAAAGCAGGAAATCCTAAAGTTTCTGGCCAGTTTGGAGAAGCTGGACAGGTCTTTGTCTCTGTAATTGGAGTGAGTTCTCTTGGTAGGCAAAGTGGACCTTTCAGATGGACAGCAGAGATGAGGAAGTTCATTGTAAGGAAATGGAATGCTGAGGTCATCAGCTAATAAGAAGATGGAAGGCTGGGATTTCTCTAGTTTGCAATTTCTTATTTGTTATTGGGCCATGCTGTGAGCTGATAGAGAGGCTTCTACTCTTTGGTCTAGATGGGATTGCACAGGAGCTTTTTCTGGGACAGATAGGGTCAATTTGAGTCTGATAGGATTAGGCAAACAGACACACTGGGTTTGACCTTGGTCATATCCAAAAGAAGAGTGGAGATGGGACGGGAAGAAGGATAGTCGCCACTTAATGTGCTGGGTTTATCTTTTCCATTACACAGATATGATTCTTTCCAGTGAAGAGCCAGCTGGTATAAATTCAGTTACTTATACTCTTTCCAAGGAAACAACAGAGAAATGTAGAGCTAATGACATCTATAAATCTTAAGAGAAAAAAATGGGTGGCAAGAAACTCCCTTCTGTTTAATTCTGTGTTGTCTTCAACATGAGCTTCCATGATAGTGCTGCTGTTAGAAGAATCCTGAACCTTAAAGTGCACATATTAATTGCCAGAAGGACAATTTATATGGAGACGATCCACTGTATTCAAATTTAATTCCATTTGGTTTTCTAGATTTTTACTGGTTGTAGAATATTGGCGTGGTTAGCGTATTTGTCACTAGCACTTTTATAGTGTATATATCACTACTTCTAGTTAATCAGTTTCTTTTCCCATTGGGAAGCACTTTTTTGCCTCCTTGAGTCAGCAAAAACTATACTGGCATGACATTTCCTGTCTGCATTGTTGCTTCTATTCTGCCTAGATCAGAGGTTTTCAAACTTGGCATCTTTAAGACTTGTGGACTTCAACTCCCAGAATTCTCTAGCCAGCATAGTTACGCTGGCTGGAGAATTCTGGGAGTTGAA
>JANHZT010004168.1:49925-62974 GCA_032468215.1 Stegonotus admiraltiensis | reverse complement strand
TCTGGCTTTGGGAAGTTGGAGGGGGGGTTGGGGAGGGGGGGAGGAGGGATGGGGTAATATCTGTAAAACTTATTAAAACTTTTTAATAAAAAAAAGAAAAAGAAAAAATTAGGAAGCATCTCTCTCCCTCACCCTCCCTCTTTCCCTCACCTCTTCCTCCAATGAGAATTGATGTTTTGACTTTCACTTTACAGTATAAACTAATGTGCCAGCCAGCACTGTTTAGCTTAATCACTTACCTCACATAGCTGCACAACTGAAATCCAAAAATAATATTGTGTTCCCAGTTTTTTTGAAATAATGTTCAGTCAGACTTGGAATTCAAAATAAGCCAGGATTGTGCTTGGCAAGAGAATTAACCTCAGAAAGGATTTTGTTGTACTAACTGAAGTCTGATCATATTTGAGAGAAATTATGTCCTACATGCATGCACGTGCATATCTATATACACATATATAAGCACCTACACACAATATGTCATGGCTAACGTACTTTAAAATAATTTTATCCACAATAACAATGCAGTCTAATTAACATAAATAATTAACAACTACACCAAATTTCTTTATAGAAACTGACAGCCAGCGTGGTGTACTAGATGAGAAGCCTTAGACTAGGAAACTGAAAACAGTTACCAGCTCACACTGGACCAGCAAGACAGGCTTCAGTGAAGAGGACTTCTCTTTCAGCAGATTGGTTTAGGATAATAACAAATGTTCATGATGAAAAATAAACATTTTGTAGTTATAAGGACAGAGCAAAGGAAAGCTAAAAAATTAGAAAGTTCATCTGGGCTTATTGTTATGTAAGTATGCATATCTGTAGCCTATATATGTATTTTTGCTTTTCTTACAAAAAGTTCATTTGTGGATACATTCAACTAGGAAACAGAGAGAAAGAGAGAGCACAATTATAGGTACAACATATTAAAGACCTACACATCTTCTGTAGTTCCATTAAAACCATCATGACTTGCCACTTAGATTTGTATGTGTATCCATTCATATGTTGGTGTGTATTCAGCAACCCCCATTGTTTTTCTCTTTAAACATTTTAGTTTTGGCAATTCCATGGTACAGAGTTTCATTTTGTGCACAAAACCCAAGTGACTTATGTATTAATTTAATGAGATTTGATAACTTTTATGCAAACCTGCTGTTTTCTTCTGAATCATTATAAACCCGCTTTCACAGACAGTGTGTGCAGGATATCAAAGTGCAAACAGACACCATGTATCATATGATGAAACTTCTGGTTAAGATGGCAGAGACAGAAGGATATGCAGTCGAGCTGTCCTAGTGATTGTTGTGTAGTGTTAGAAGATGTTTTTTCTGATGGTATTTACATAGATGGAGGTGGACTGTTAGACTTGTTTGAGCTAGGGTGAACTGGACCACAGGCAACTTATGGGCACACTTTGGCATACTCACATTACACCACTCTTCTTTGAGCTGCATTGGCTCTCAAAAGGTTTTTGATTGCCGTTCAAAATGCTGGTCACCACCTATAAAGTCCTCCATGACATGGGGCCAGGTTTTTATGAGATCATCTTTCTCCAATTGTTTTTGCCTACCCCACTAGATCTGGCAAGGTGGGCATGCTCTGGTCCCTTCTATTAAATAGCATCACCTGATGAGACTCAGAAAATGAAATTTCTGTGTTACAATGCTGACTCTTTCGAACATCATACTTTCTAACATTCATTTGGCTTCAACCATCTGGGCTTGCCATAAGCCCTTGAAGATCTGGATGTTCCCTAGGCAAGCGGACTGCAGACTAGGAAATATCATTGTAGTTTTGTCTTGATATGACTATAGTTATGTACTTTGAGTTAGACTATTGTCACGGGTCATTGCATGACTGTTATGACATTATTGTTTATTGTTGTATGTTATTAATTTTGTTTTGTGGAGTAAATGCCCTCTTTGCTGTGCAGAATCTAAAAAAATAAGCAGCACAGCAGCATTATAAAAAGTGTGGTGTGCATCACAATTATTTTCCTGCTCTAATGGTTTTACAGTGCTATGTTTTAAACTGTTAATCTACTAATTTTGGACAGAAAAAGAGAGCCCAATAAATAGGCATATAGCCAAGTCAAAAACAGTGAAATAATTCATGAGTGATATAATTCTTGACCATTAAATGCATGAGGTCCAGGGCAATTGTCTGTAGTAATTATCAGTTTTCTCAAGGCTGGCTGGCTGGCTTTCTGCCTGCTTGCCTGCCTAGAGTATTCCAATAAGCACAAACAACATCAAATTGATTTCTGTACTGAATCAGCTTCTGAATGTTGAATCTGAAATATCAACTTGCACAAGCAAAAAGATTACTGGGAGACATTCAACAATGAGCATTTTGCAGCTTACTCTTATTTAATAGGAAAGGTAAAATTAAGAAAACCCAGGCTATGTCCATTTAATAATTTAATAACAACAACACATCAAAGCGACCCCCAGGGGGAGGGCCTTCTCTGTGGCAGCACCTGCCCTCTGGAACGACCTGCCCCCGGAGATACGACGGATCCCAGATCTCCGTACTTTTCGCCGTGCCCTCAAAACTTTTTTATTTCATCAAGCTGGGCTGGCATAACCCTCTTTTTTAGTTGCTGTATTCAGATTTTATTGGGGTGTTTTAAATTTTATGGGGCCAAATTTATTTAATCTGTTTTTAATTCTTTTTAACTTTTATATATTATGTTTTATCTTTGGCTGTTCACCGCCTTGGGTCCTTCGGGAGAAGGGCGGTATAGAAATTTAATAAAATAAAGTAAATAAATAAATAAAGGCTGAAGATGTTTGAGAACTTTTCCAAAGACGATCAAAAAGCTACGTCTTTTTTTGTATATAATGTGGATTAGAAATGTGCAAAGCAAAATGCAAAATGCATGTATTTTGATAAATGCTTAATGCATTGTAAGCCGCCCTGAGTCTCCAGAGAAGGGCGGCATATAAATCAAAGCAAAAAAAAAAAGAAGACATTTCTTTGTTTTGTTTTAAATGTAGATGCCATGATTGGCTCTTACATTTCATTCTTATAAGAACCATAAAAAAAGGGAAACTGGACTTCAGAAACAAAGTTGCTTCCTTTAACTATTCGGCTAAGAAGGAACCAGTATTGCTAAGTCAGGGCTTCTCTTGATCCGTTTCAACTGATGACTATCAGCATGTTTAGCAATATCTGAAATAATGCCGTTATTTCTCTTTACTACATTTTGTTATGGCAAAGTGTTGTCCAATTTTCTAAATCCTTTTTAAATTGAGGATTTGAATTAGAAATAGAGGAATTACAAGAAGCTGTCTTCAGTTACCCAGGATATAGTCATTCAAATTGAAAGGGTGGTCTTAGTGCTTATAAATGGTCGATATATTGAATTCATGGGCATTATTTATTCATTAGAGGACTCTCTTGAGATACTTAACTTAACAAGGTTAACATTAGACTTGCAAAGGGTCCTTAGTACATCCAATAACAATCCAATAACAATCTGGTAACTTCCATGCATGGATAGACACTGCACTGAAATAAAAGCTGGTCTAATCATCAAACTGTAATTCGTTCACACTTCCTTTGGCTCTCTGATACGCTCCTGTTCTCTAGCAAAATTATACTGGCATTTCTGGTACATTGTGGGAGAATGAATTTGCCATTCAAGCTTCAGGGATAAGACAACGAATGTTTTGGCTTTGTAGTAAAGTAGAAAATGGGTTCTATTTAGCATTCAGGCCACAAATAATGGCATGATATGCTACTTTTTTTGGGTGCTAGACTTGCAAATAAAGATGTAAAAGTTAGATTTCATGTGTACAACCTACCAATCTTTATCCTCCCTTCATGTACTTTCGAGACTAAGCAGAATTACACTGATTCCTATTCCTTAGGCCTTTTTAGCAGATATGTCCACCTATGACACTGCACAGGTTTTATTGTGCCAAAAAGAAATAGTAAGAATATAAAAATCCAAACCTTGTAATTTTCTATCTGGGTAGGAGCATAGCATCATGGTGCTCCTAGAAATAATGGATTGTCCTAATGAAGCTTTGAAGGATATATCATGAACACCTACAAAATCTGCAATTTATGGAGCAACTTTTCTCGTACAGCTCATAATTCAAAGAATGATGTATCTGCTGCCATACAGTATCAAGGTCTCTATGCTACAATGGAGATAAGGAATTGGTTGTATCTTTCGGACATAACAAATTAGCCTTTCATTTTAGTGGACTTGTCTCTAATAATACCTCAGAGTATCTCCAATGATTTCCTCAGTGGGCTAAATAATCTGCACATTTATTTTTATTAATGGTGACCTTTAAAGTGGGCAATTAATTACATTTTTATAAAGTTTTCCCAGGCATAACTTAGTAGTAAAATTATACGAAAATTTCTTGTGCAATAGCAACATTTAGCTGCCCAATAAGAACCTTGACTTGGCAATTGGTAAATGAATTATAATTTAAAATCAAGTAAGAATGTATTAAAGGCCATTTTGCCACAAAATTTGTTGGAAGCTGGCTGAGAACAAAGCCAATTGCTTGTCAATTTGAAAACAAAAAGAAGTAAATCAGGCCAAGGCTTTACTCTTACACATTTTAAAAAAACTGGCTAGGCTATTCTATGATTCTTGGCAATCATTGAGAATAGAATAGAATAGAATAGAATAGAATAGAATAGAATAGAATAGAATAGAATAGAATAGAATAGAATTCTTTATTGGCTGAGTGTGATTGGACCACAAGGAATTTGTCTTCGGTGTACATAAAAAGAAGATACACGCGTCAAGAATCACAAGGCACAACACCCAGTGACAGTTATATGGTACAATAAGCAATCAAATCATACTAGGAAACAATCAATGATGGTGCTGGTTAGAACTTCTGGCAATTATAATTCAACTATATGTGGATGTGGGGAACACAGATGGGCTGAACTTGACCTTTACCCTTATATGGCCATCCCCCCCCCCAAATTAGACTGGATCATCCTTTGAACCAGTGTACATAATCAGTTGTACATTCATTTAGGATCCAATTAATAAGAGGTAGATTTAGGTCACCAAGAAAGATAAGAGGGTAGTAGTAGCGATGTTAGTTTGTTCGCATGTACAAGGTTGTAATCAGGAGCTCTGTAACAGAATATGAAGCGAATTGTAGTGTTTAAAGAAAGGACTTATCTGAATCATAGCAAGAGCCAATGAAAATGAGGAAAATGAAACTGAGCTGATGTGTGAAGGTAGGATGCTGCCATAAGATAAAAATGAAGGACCTGTCAGAAGACGTCATCCATGGATGGAATTTTCATTTTAATGCTCTGTCTTAAACAAATACCCCTTGCATTGTTTGACCAGTAGCACAGTGATGTTTAGTGAATACGAATGTGCAAGAGTGTATAGCCTAAGCAATTTTAAACAATAAAGCTGAGGTTAGCAGACTTTGTGTGCTATGTTTTTGAGTTTCCATTATTTTATGTTCCCAAAGTTCATATATGTAACATATGATGACTTGAACCTCCTTTGTCCTTAACCACTAAAACACATTAGATGTCTTGTTTAATATGACAATTCAATATGAGAAATCCAGAGCTTACAGGAAATACTAACCCTGTTTTCCTGTAACTTCCTAGTGCTCCCCACAATATCATGATGATATAACTCTCAGCAGCAAAACTATGAATGATCATACTGCATTTTTCTCTTGCAAAAGAACAACATTACGACACTGGTATATTATGTCTTTGGCAGGTTTAATATTCTCTTTTACTGACTATCCCAGTTAAAAATTCTGAAATAAGGTGCCTGAAATAAATTCATTTGTTAAAATTGTATCCTGTCAGACTCCTATAAGATTAGATGTAAAACTATCACAATAAATAGAATCAGAAAATTGAAAGAAAATGATAAATAGTTTAGAAACAATAAAAAAGTGTAAATGCCCATACCTTGTGTGTATGTGTGTGTATGATAGGAACAGAAAGATGTGGGGGGGGGGGATGAGAATGAGGAAGAATCGTACACCTCAAATCTTTTACTATTTAGGTAAGATTCTTCCACTTGAAGAAGCAGGAAATTGAGAGCTGTTGTGGAATAACAATTCCATTTTCAATGAGTAGAGAAGTTTATTCAGCAATGATTGTTGGAGCAGATACAAGCAATGGAATGATTACCTTCTCACAAACATGCATGGTGCAATGTTTTCATCTATCATTGGTTTGATGCATGCTTTTCCCTTATATAGTTATGCTTTATTCCCTAATGATTGTTTATTTATTAATTAATTTTGTATTCCATTGCAATTTTTCAATTTTGGGTGGTGTTTAAAACCCACAAAGAAAAGAAAAGATTAAGACATCCACAGTAAAATTAATACAAAACAAACTCAATGAAAAGCTGGGAAGTCTGTTAACTAGTGACTTCCCCAGCCAAGAATGTCCTAACATTTGCACTGATTTATTACTTTGCTTCCCTTGTATCTGACCTATCTATTTAGAGATAATGGAGAAGGATGTTTTATTTCTCCCTAAAATGCCAATATTGAAATAATTGCCATTAGAGGATTTCTCAGTTCAAAGTTTTCCAGCACAATGCATAAGAAATCTCAGAGCAAAATTATAAACTCTAAAGAAAAATCTTGCATGGAAAACACATAGCAAAGGCACATGGGGAGGTGTCAGAAGATTAATTGCCTCCAATTATTGCACCTACTGCCAGATTCTTGACAGCTGTATTTAGATGAAAATGCAGAAGTTAAAAAAGAAAATGAATGATTTCATGAAACATGTGCATTACAATATATTGATATACCGTAATTTTTGGACCATAAG
Organism: Stegonotus admiraltiensis; assembly: GCA_032468215.1. Classification (NCBI taxonomy): domain Eukaryota; kingdom Metazoa; phylum Chordata; class Lepidosauria; order Squamata; family Colubridae; genus Stegonotus; species Stegonotus admiraltiensis. Next base: position 56,158 of record JANHZT010004168.1, on the reverse strand, counting down.
ACACATGTTTCCCTTCAAAAAAAGTGGGTGGAAATGTCTGTGCATCTTATAGAGCAAATGTTGCCGAAGCCCTGCCCACCCACCAGCTCCCATTCTTCGGCCTCTGCCTCCCAGCAATTTGCCTCCTTGAAGCAAACAGCAAACAGCCTGGTCAGTTTTAACAAAGCCTGATTTAGCATGGGCAGCTGATTGGTGGATCTGCCTTCCAGAATACCACTGATCAGCTGTTCCAGACTGTGGGGATTGCCACTACCCACCAGTGCCATCACTGCCCATCACCGCTGCCACCTATCGCCACCTCCATATACCTCCATGCATCCTGTTTTTGGCCTCCGCATACCCCATTTTCAGCCTCAGCTCATCCTGTTTTTGGCCCATTCCAGGTGGTCAGGATAGGCAGCAGTGGCTGCGATCCCTGCTGCCTGAAACAGGCTGAAAATGGGACATGCGGAAAACAGGACAGGCTGAAAGCGGAGGCCAAAAATGGGGCACACAGAGGCGGCGATAGATGGCAGCGGTGATGGGAGGCACCAGCACCAATAGATGGTGACAATCCCCGCAGCCTGGAACAACTGATCGGTGGTATTCTGGGAGGCAGATCCAACCGCCAATCAGCTGCTTGTGCTAAATCAGGTTATGCTGAAGCTGACCAGGTTGTTTGCTATTTGCTGCAAGGAGGCAAATTGCTGGGAGGCAGAGGCAAAGGCAGATTTTTTTTCTTGTTTTCCTCCCCAAAAGCTAGGTGCGTCTTATAGTCCGGAGTGTTTCATAGTCTGAAAAATGTGGTATATTTATTCCTATCTACTGAGCAATATAACATATAACAGTGGGTTTGTTATAGCATTGACTCATTGTACTCATTAGCCATGGACAAGGTTATACTTCATTGGAGTGTTATGATCAAATGAATTACTTTTGGGTATTGAGACAGTGAACTGCCCATCAATGATGGAATTTCCTTCTCTCTGTTATCAAGTGTGCACCTATATGTCTGATCATGTATTTTATTTATGAAAATCTATATTTGGAAGTATCTCTGAGTGCTTAATAGCCTGAGAGTTTAAACCTACGAGAGTTTAAACCTACAAGAATTTATGAAAAATTGGAAAGACTTGAAATATATATTTAAATTATTAACTAAAACTATTCATTTATTTAAATTAACCTATATACCTTAACCAGTATGTTAAGACACATACCCTGAAATTAACTAGGGGGTGAATGAAAGAAAAAAATGTTTTTTTCAGAAAAAAAGGAGGAAAGTGATTGGACTATAGATAAGTCACTAAGTTCTCCTTGTCTTCCATAGTCATGAATGTGATGAAGATGGAAGGAAATGGATGCCTTATCAGGAGTTAAAAAAAAGAAATCTACAAATAGGCTTGTTCTGTCAATTATTGCAAGAAGAAAGGAGGCTATTCTTCACCTCTTTATTTCTTTTTTATACTGATCATTTTAAAGTAATGACTAGATAATCACCCAACATTGAGACAAGAAAGAAGTTAAAGTGGCTGATGCCACTTTAAGCACACATTTATACTGTATATTCTATCTCTCTATCTTGATCTCCATATCTCTATCTCTATCATCTCTATCTCTATCTATCTATCTATCTATCTATCTATCTATCTATCTATCTATCTATCATCTATCTATTTATCTATCATCATCCATCCATCCATCCAGCTATCTACCTACCTATCTATATGTCATCCCTGAAGCTGACCTGACCAAGGCCATTTTGTCACTTCAGTGTTGCCACACTGGAGCTGAGGGATAGGTAAGGGGGAACAGAGATAGCTGGGGTTTTGTAACCAAAACAAAATACGTTCTCTTTGGAACCAAGGACATTCTCACACCTGGTCAGAGAGAGGAGAAGTGATATTACCCAGTAACCAGAGGGCTTCTCGATTGGAGAAGCCATATGACTAATTGTTTGGGGAAAGGGAAAACTAATTGTTTGGGGAAAGGGAAAAACTTTTACTTTTAATTAGGTGAAAACCATGGGAACCTTCAGAGTCGGTTTTCACCAGATCTGTGCCAATATGATATATCCAATAAAGCTATTCTTTGAGGAATCTACCTGCCTCAGAGTTTTGCTTGCTATGGGTCTTGAAACCCTGACAATCTGGATCAACTACACCGAATTGGCCAGCAAACCTATCCACAAAAGGCACCAATGGAAAAGCATAGAAAATGAAATTCACTAAATTCTAATCCAGTGTTTTTTCAGCTTGGCCACCATGCTGGCCGGGGAATTCTGGGAATTGAAGTCCATCCGTCTTAAAGCGGTCACGTTGAGAAACATTGCTCAAATCTATCATCTCGACAAGCAAAGTCAGCAGGGGAAAAGAGATTCACGGAAGCAGAGGTGGTATTCTGCAGGCGAACTGGTAGTGGCGATCACGGATGGGCCTGCCCACCTGCTCCGGCTCCAAGTCATGCTATTTAGGCATGTTTTCGAGGCCGGGCACATGTGTGGGAGGCACGCGAGCGAGCAAAGCGCATATGTGTAAGTCCGGACGCATGCGTTGACAGGCCACACGCAAAGCAAGTGTGTGCGCGCGCAGTCGAACTAGTGGTAAGAGATAAGTCAAACCCACCCCTGCACTGAAGGAGCACATGACTCACTGAACAGCTGCAGTGATTTGTTTAGCGAACAACCGTGGTGCAAAAGGTCATAAAATTGAATCACATGGTCCTTCAGTGAATCGGTTTTCCCCCTATTGACTTTGTCAAGACGATGGATTTGAGCAGCGTTTCTCAATGTGGCTGCTTTAAGAAGCCCAACTCACAACTCGCTCCTTGCTTAGCAATGGGAATTCTGTTGTTCCTAATCGTGGTCATATGTTGAGGACTACTGTGTTTCCCTGAAAATAAGACCCTGTCTTATATTTTTTTGAACCCCGAAATAAGCGCTTGGCCTTATTTTCAGGGAGGTCTTATTATTTTGGGGTGTGTGGAGGAAGACGGGGCTCCTTTTGCCGTCTTACCTGATTTACAGCTCTGTCTCCCTAACCCTAACAAGAGGAAATGGTGGGGACCGGCTGCACATGCGTTTAAATATTTATCGGCAGGGCTTATTATCAGGGAAGTCTTATTTTGAGGGAAACAGGGTAGCTCTGCTGCTGTTTCTAAAACGTAGAGGGAAATATGAGTACAGTCTCCCACCTTTTTAGGACTTTGCTCCAGGTAGGATCCGCCCCAGGAATTCAGTACTTCTCACTTGCTGATCCTTTTGGTAATGTTCGTTCCAACTTCACAACCTAGGAAAGAGATTAAAACATCCGGTGAATAAAAGAGATTAAAACTTCCGGTGAATAAAATCACGCTCAATTTTTCCTGAAACCTCGAATGCCAGAATTTTACCAAGCACACAACTTGGCAACCTGTCATGCCAGCTTTATTTAACTCTACTTTTAATATTGTATTATATTTTTATTTTATCATTTTACTTATTACATTTTTATGGCGCCAATACATTCTGTAAGGTAACAGCTGTTAATTCAGGGGTGAAATCCAGCAGGTTCTGGAGAACCGGTAGCAGAAATTTTGAGCAGTTCGGAGAACCGGCAAATACCACCTCTGGCCGGCCCCAGAGTGGGGTGGGAATGAGGATTTTGCAATATCCTTCCCCCAGGAGTGGAGAGGAAATGGAGATTTTGCAGTATCCTTCCCCTGCCATGCCCACCATGCCACACCACACCAAGCCACACCACGCCCACAGAACTGGTAGTAAAAAAATTGGATTTCACCACTGTATTAATTCCTAATTCCTTCCACAACTTTCTTTTTTCTATTAAAAGCATAAACATTTCCTCCATTTCTGCACAAATAAGTGTACAAAATTTCCTCATTAAATCTCCACAGACAACCTGATAGGTTTTTCGGGTTTTTATCCAAGATAGAAAAAGATGCAAAAGGTTTTTATAAGTGGCAGCTTTTGCAATCGGCTTGACAAAGCGTGCTGTGAGGTTCGAAAGCTTGCACATTCCTCGCTAAAACCAGCTGGCTGCACAAAAGACACTTTTAATTCCCGATGGGCCTGTTGGCCTTCTCCCCAAGAAAATACGTCTACAGCTAATGTTTACATGTCGCCGGAGTGAATTTGTCAGCACAAATCTCTCCATTCAAAAAACGCCCACTATATATTCCCATCAAGCAATTATTAATCATTAATATCGGATAAGGATTCTGAAGTTTACACGTCATAAGGAACATGAGTTTACTGTTTGCATCGATTCATAGGGTCCAAAAAGCCACATCAAATTGACATATGCTGTGTACAGAGGTGGTATTCAGCCAGTCCGTGCTGGTTTTGGCGAACTGGTAGCGGAGATTGTGGGTGCCCTCCCCAGCTCTATGCTGTCCTATTTAGGCACGGTTTTGAGGCCGCGTGCATGCATGGAAGAGGTGTGCACGAGCAAAGCACATGCATGGAAGGTGCACACGCAAAGCGAGCGGGCATGCGGGGGGCAAAAGGGCGCGTGGGGGGGGCCCCAACCCGTAGCAACAAAATGTGAAACCCACCACTGGCTGTGTAGAGAAGGAGAGATTTGTGACTACAGGATAATTTCAGTTAATTTTATTAGAATATAATTTCCAATACAGGTCGCCCTCGGCTTACGAATGAGAACCGAGTCCAACATTTTTGTTGCTAGACAGTGGTTAAGTCAGTTTTGCCCCATTTTATGGCTTTTTCTTGCCACAGTTGTTAAGTGAATCAATGCAGTTTTGTTAAGTTAGTAACACGGTTGTTAAGTGAATCTGGCTGTCTCGTTGGCTTTGCTTGTCAGATGGTCGCGAAAGGGGAACGCGTGACTCCAGGACACTGCGGCCATCTTAAATATGAGCCAGTTGCCAAGCATCTGAATCTTGATCACATGACCACGCGGATGCTGCAATGGTCATAAATGTGAAAAACAGTCGTAAGTCACTCTTTTTAGTGCTGTTGTAACTTTGAAAACTCATTAAGCAAACTGTTGTAAGTCGAGAACTATCTATACTATTAGTGAAGGTCAAAATGGATTTTTTTTCCTTACCAAATTTACCACAGAGGTAAATTTGTTCTCTCAAGTTCAGTGTTTTTTAACCTTTTGGCCGCTTGAAGACAGGGGGACTTCAACTCCCAGAATTCCCCAGGCTGGCAGGAGAATTGTGGGAGTTGAAGTTCCCCTGTCTTCAAGTGGCCGAGGTTGAGGAACATTATTCAAGACCCTTAAAATCTCAAGAGAGATTGAATGAGTGTAAGTCACAAAGCGTACATGCTAAACTAAGTTTAGTTTGCAGGCTTCGTATGTGCGGTGAACCCCCTTTTAGTTTGGTTACTTGACGATTCAATATATGACGCAAAGCCGGAAAGTGGAATAATTCAGAAAATTAATTTAAGCAGGTGGTGTGGAGTGAGCTCGGGCAGTGGTGGGATTCAGTTCTATCCGGTTCGAGTGAATCGATAGCTGCGGCTGCGAGAGGTTACGCCCACCAGCCTGGACGTCATCCCGTCCCGTAGCAGAAGGTCCTATGCATGCGCGGAGGTAGCACGTGAGCTCACATTTGCGAACTGGTAGCAAAGGTGAGTGAATACCACTCCTGGGCTCGGGTTATTTCTCTGTTTGCTCTCACCAATCTGAAGCAAAGTGTTCCTAACCCCAAATCCTTAAATCCTTCCCTTGCAAAAAAAAAAACATATAGCAATCAAACAATAATATTTGCTCATTTCCAGCAGAGGACTCTGGTGCCAAAGCGAGAATATTTTTCCTGCTTAGTCGCCGAGATCTCGTGTTTTCATTGCTGTTATTACTATAATGCCAGGATTAGATAACAGCTTTTTCTGGCTCGCTGCAAAAGTTGATAATGGCCTTTGCGTTTGAAAACTCAATTCACACACAAAAGAAGTGCGCTTACACAACCCTGTTAGCTCCGGAACAAAACAAAACAAAACAAAACCCCTAACCCAGTTTGAAACTCACAAAATTCACGCTATTGTGAGAACGTGGCCCCTGGATCGTAAGTGACACGGTTAAAGCATGTTGGGCGTTAAACAGAGCTGAGTTTTAACATGGCTTGCAAGAAAATTTGCACGGAGAAAAATACTGAAAACCCCTCCCCTTTGGATCCTGGGTGATTTTCTAAATTGTTGAGCAGTCCCTGTTTCTAGAGGATGAGCATCAGTGGTGGGTTGCTCCCGGTTCGGTCCGGTTCTTGCGAACCGGGAGTAAAAGCAGCGGGGGGCT
>JANHZT010004166.1:101554-112949 GCA_032468215.1 Stegonotus admiraltiensis | reverse complement strand
TAAAGAATTCTATTCTATTCTATTCTATTCTATTCTATTCTATTCTATTCTATTCTATTCTATTCTATTCTATTCTGCCATGGCTCCCACCCTTTGGAACATTGTGTCCCCTGAGGTGAGATTTGTACCCACCCTTCTGACCTTCTGTAAAGGGCCTACAGACCTGGTCCTGCCAGTTGGCCTGCGGCCGAAACAGGGATGCATCATTCTGGAGCTCATTAACAGAATAAGACAAGATGCCACCTCTCATCTCATGTGCAACGTGCTTCCTTCCTTCCCATCTTTTAATTGTAATTTATTATTATTAATATTGTTATTGTTTTATTGGCTTTTAATGCTTGTAATTTGCCCAGAAGCATCTCTAGGTGAGATGGGTGGCATACAAGCCAAATAAACAAACACAGTCAAATGGCATCAAGGTGGTAAAACTGTGCCTGAATTGCTGATTTCTAACATGGACCTTGTTTGTGCTGATTCTCACCCATAATACTTCATTCATTATCGTATCAGAGAAGTAGCTAAGATAGAACACTTATTGAGAAATAAAATGTATGTGTAAAGAACCATTTAGTTACATACACTCTATCTCTTATCTCTGTTGGAACTGTCTAGGCATGCATTCATTAATTTCATTCCTTTTCTTTCTTGTCCTTCCAATTAATTGTCTGGATAATGTAGTTAAATTGAAAACTTACAATAAAAGATAAGAATAACACAATGGTCAAAACAAAAACAAAAAACAACAGCAGCAGCAAATAATTTTCCCATCAATGAAAATGTGTCAGAGTGTTTTTATATTACTATAATTTCACTAAGTATACTGAATGTTACATATCCCCACCTTAGAGTGAGATCCTACTTTATTCACTCTTGTCCATCCTGCTTGATATAGAAGAGCTGAAGAAAACATGTTAAGATATTTGGTGAGAATGAGTTTTAGATCAATGCATGACAACGTTTAATAATATGCATTGATACAACAGATTAACAAAAGTCATGTGGAGCATCAACAACTAAACTATTTTAATAATCCCCACTGTAATATTACACAATATGTGGTAGAAAGCAGGATAGTTTCTAAAACTTTGTTGTTTTTCAATAATCACAGTTGCACTTAAGGATTATAAATATGACTTGTTAAAATTAGATTTTTTTTTCCTCACTTGCCTTGTTAATGTGAGAACTGAACTGTGCCTAGACACAACACAATGATTGATGTGTGAATTGTGAAGTGATTTATACTTTAAAATTTTAAAATTCTGGGTTTTAACACTTCCCTTGTTTGTCCTTCATGGTGTCATCATACATGCACTATGTCATACTCTACCATCCATCCAGAAGACATTTTTTTTCAGAATCAGTGGCTTGGCAGTGAGCCATGTTGAAAGCAGTTAGTAAAAAGTGAGTTCTTGCCAGAATATCAGCTTCTTGGACCAAGGTGCCAAGTGATAAACAGCTGTGGGATCAGGAAAATTCCCATGGGCATGAAATAGAGGTATTCAGACCTCAAGGCTACTTTAAACATTACAGAAATGTAGGTGCAACTCATAAAGCCTGACCAAGCATTGCCTCTAAATTACAATACAGTTTTGTTCTGGTCCCACTTGTTTCTTCACAAGATGCCTACCTTTGGGGTGCAGATATTCTTCCCCCACCATCAAAAATTGTAGATTCTATTTTATTAACCCTTGGTTGATGTGAGAAAACTTGTCAAGATATTTGAGGGCATGTGGCTACACATTTGGAAGAGGAAAGAAGGGTTAAATTCAACAATATAATTTTGGGACAAAGGATTTATTTTCAAAGAATACAGATTTTACTTATAATGAATATTGTAAATACTATTCCAAGGATGTTTATTTACCTTTTAAAGTTTCAAAGTGCCCTGCTGATATTATCTAATGAACATCTGCAAGCAAACAACAAAGCTCAGAAAGCACCAAGAATTCCATAGCTCAGCCCTGAACTACAAATGTTCTATTGTTCTCCACATTTCTCAGAGCTGAGTTATCACAGGGGTGAAATGCTCCCGGTTCAGACCAGATCGGGTGATCCGGTAGTGATTGTGGCAGGTGGTTTGGAGAACTGGTAGCGATGGCAGCGTGAGGCTCCGTCCACCCACCCGGGTGTAGCTACTTCCTGGTTTTAACCAGGAAGTAATGTGTTTTTTATCCTCTGCACATGCGCAAAAAGTTTTGCGCACACGCAGAGGGTGTGCGCGGCACATGCACTTCCTAACAGGTAAGGAAGGTAAGTAGATTTCACCCCTGAGTTATCATTCACATTCTTATGATTTTCTTTTATTTTTCTCTTCTTCTAGGTTACTTCCATATTCCTCTATTAATGACAGATACAAATTAAAATCCTCTCGTTGTTAGATATATATATCTGCATGAAATACTTCATGCTCCAAATGCTTCTTATGCTCCAAAATGCATTCTTCCCACTGTCAGTCTTGAGTTGAATGAAAATAGACAAGAACAAGTTATGCTAAGCAGTGTCTGAATGGTTTCCTGTAATCCGGGCAAAGTATGGAAATAGTTACCAAGGTTATCCTACTGGCAAGTGGGAACCAAGCTCCAAACATTTGTCTACTTGAATCAATTGTTTTTGTTTTCACAGTTTAGTCCCTGAAACATTTTCAGATTGTATTATTTCATTTTATATTGTGAACTTAACATTAATACTGATTGTATTGTATTTGAAGATATAATTTTATGACATCTAGGGAAAAATGTGCTCAAAAATTGCAGTAAGAACACCTTTTAAATCATTTTAAATCAGTTTGATGATTCATATAAGAAAGTGAATGTTAGCATCTGTTTCTGCAACCTAGATAGGTAGAGCCATGGTGGCACAGTGATTAGAATGCAGTTGCAGGCTGACCCTACTCACTGCCAGGAGTTCGATCCTGACCAGCTCAAGGTTGACTCTGCCTTCCATCTTCTCGAGTTCAGTAAAATGAGGACCCAGATTGTTGTGGGCAATATGCTGACTGTAAACTGCTTAGAGAGGGCTGTAAAGCTCTATAAAGCGGTATATAAATCTAAATGCTATTGCTACTGGAAAATATATTAGTGGAAAATATAATTCCAATTCTATTTTTCTTTATCAGTATTTGGCCCTAGTATGACTTTAAATAATAGGAACTTTACTTTGTGATCTCAAATCTTTTGTTTTTGTGTTTCTTTCTTCTGAAGTGCTATTTGACACATGTGTTTCAGGGTACTAGATTTACTATGAACACAAGATCATGTTTTTCGCTGGCAGTCTAAACCACACTATACTTCCAAAATTCTTCTTTATTCTCATTTTTATATTTCTATAAGCTTCTTATGTGTTTTCTGCTCTTACATTTCAGTTGGCCTTCTGACTTGTTTATGTTCATGTCCAACTGAAACCAATATCTTTCTGTGTATTACTGACAATTTTGAAGGCCCTGGGTTTTTCATATTTCTATAACTCATTTTACAACAGTGGATGTTTTTTAAAAAATGAACATCCTGAAAACAGAAAGCCCTTTAGTGAGGAAAAAAATAGCAAATTCAGCCATGGAAGCAAACAAATTGCAGGTTTAAAAATAAATGTGGAGTGTTGAGATCATGGGGCTTAATGCTAGAACAGTAGTGATAAAATTAAATTGTTAGACTTTATTTTAGCTACAGTGCTTTTTATTAATAAGACATGACTCTTACTTACCAGCTGCTTTTAACTTCTTTTAAAAGGCATAAATGCTCAGCATGTAGTTACTAAAGTCTATGGTTCAGATGCCTAAAACCATTTTCTGTCCTAAGGATTTTTTTTTCATTAAAAGAAAAAGTCAATCAATAGATTCATCATGTATAATGTCTTATAAAATGATCTTGTTATGGTCTTTTCTTATTTATGTATAAATTTATATATGTGTACACATTACATTTATATAATTTATATTTAAATTAAATTTAAAACTTAAATTTAAATATTTTAAATATATTTAAATGCAATCCTATTTGAAAGGTTCAGGTTAATATAACACCCAAAAGAAAGAACTATTTATAGTCTAAACTTTTATTTACTACTGTTAAAGACCGGCTGCCAGTTACATATTACACTTAATCATGAGAACAATTAAAAGGAAGTAAAGAGAAAAGTAACATTTTAAAACAATCCCTTGTAGATTGCAGCAGTATATAAGATAGATAAATGCTAGATAGATTGATAGATGATAGATGGATGGATAGATAGATAGATAGATGATAGAGAGATAGGTAGGTAGGTAGGTAGGTAGGTAGATAGGTAGGTAGATGACAGAGACAAAGAGAGAAAGTGTGTGTGCGTGTGCGTGTGCGTGTGTGTGTGTGTGTGTGTATGAGGGGTGGGTTCTAAACTTTTTTACTACCAGTTCTGTGGGTGTGGCTTATTTTGTGGGCGTGGTTTGATGGTCATGTGACAATTCTTTAGGATTTAACAGAGATACTGTTTGCAGGACCATCTCCTGCCTGCGTCCCACCATCCTGTTCGCTCACATAGGGCTGCTTTCCTCAGGGTACCGTCAACCAGGCAATGTTGTCTGGCAATGCCCAGGAGTAGGGCGTTCTCTATGGAAGCTCCCACCCTTTGGAATGAGTTACCCACTGAGCTCCGGATGGCCCCTGAGCTCCGCTCCTTCTGTTGAGGCCTGAAGACTTGGCTGTTCCAACAAATGGGCTGACTCTGATTCTTGGGTTTTATTATTTATTGTTTTAATTCGGTTTTAAAGAGGATTTTATTGTTGCATGTTTTGACTTGTGTTCGCTGCCCTGAGTCCTTCGGGAGAAGGGCGGCATATAAATACATGCAAATAAATAAATAAACAAACAAACATACAAACAAACAAACAAACAAACAAGCAAACTGGTCTACCAGGCTTTTAACTGCTTGCTGAGCTGTACCCATCTACCCATTTGTTCTTGGAGCGTCCTGGTCTACCCATTTGTTTTTGGAGGCACTGGTCCACCCATTTGTTCTTGGAGCGTACTGGTCTACCACCACACTGCCTTTTAACATTGATCAGCTGTAGGGCGGCCCTTTGAAGCCCCGCGGCAAGAGTTTAAACAGATTTTCTCCTTCCAGCCGATCAGCTGGGACTCGGAGGCAGCGAATAGATTGGGGGTAGGGCCAAATAAAGGGTAAGAATAATGCAGGGGGCGGAGGCCCCAGCTCCTGAACAAAGAGAACCAGTTCGGTGACGTCATATCATCACCGCTACTGGCTCGGCAGAACCAGGCCGAACCGGGAGGAACCCACCACTGGTGTGTGTGTGTGTGTGCGTGCATGTGTGTGAGTGAGTGAGAGAAGCAACTATATAAAAAGAAACCTTGTATAGCAACACCAGTGGAGCAAAATGTTGTAACTCTTCTAGAGATTTCTGGAGGCAAATCAGCTAATAAGAGAAGACTGTTCTTCTCAGCTTTCCTGCCAAGGCAATCTGATAAAAAGGGAATTATTAAATCTCTGGGCCAGGTTTTAGGCAACAGAGTAATAGATGTGGATCTGTACCAATTTTCTTCACCAGGCATAGGCATAAACGCTATGTATTATTATATTTATCTTCCACTAACATAGTTGACTGAGCATTCTGAGGCAGGCAGCCATGAAATATTAACTAAATCACTGCTTAGAGTGAAAGGTCTTCCAGATAGACTGGATGTTGAGACTGCTTGCATAAAAACTAGAAAAGCCATAAATAAAAATGGGTCTACATAGATGCAAAGAAAATTACATCTACAAAACTGCAATTGGAAAAAGGTCTTGAAACATTTGGGAGAAAACTGCTTTCTAAAGAAAACTAACAATAATTATGTGATACTAAAAGTTTAAATCAGGCAACTGAAAATAGAACTAGAATTTTGCAAATAAATTTTGGCAGCTGTCTTCAGGAGTAAGTTAAAAACAAAGAAAAAGTGGCTTAGAAGATTAAAGAAGTGGAATAGAAAATAAATAGCAAAAATTACATGAGAAAACATAGGAAATTGTAAAAACAAGATGAACTATGATTGGATTGCAAAGACCCTTGAAAACAAAGACAGAAAGAAAAGGAAAAGGAAAATGGAAAGTATCCAACATATAATTGGATTTAGTAAAACCACGTTTGGCAGAAGAAATGAGTAAAGTGCAGGATTGGGGGGGAACTCAAGAAAAAGCATGAGTACGCAGAGAGAAAAGCATGAGTCATGTGCGTAAGAACAAGAAGAATGGACAGGTAAGTGAAAATAGTGGATAGGTGCATAGGTGTTGGTTCAATGATGAAATACATTATAAATGTTTAAAAAACATTTGTCTTCTACACCATTATCCATCAAATACATAAATGGCTGGATTTGCAATATGATGTTGTGACCCACATTGTGTTACTTGCAGATGGCCACATATAATAGGTAAGTTAAATACAATAATAGTTGGATTGATGTTATGCTGGATCTTATCTTGGAGGTGATAGCAGGAGAAATCAAATTCGCAACCACATCAAGCTGGGGGGAATAGCCTTTAAAGAAGACCTTTAGAAGATATGTTCAAGAACTTGACAGACTTGAACGCTGGGTCCTATCCAAAATATATAATTCAGTGATAAGAAAAGTAAGGTTTTACACTTAAGCAAGAAAAAATAAATGCACAGCTATAGATTAAGTGGCATTTGGTTCAACAGCAGCAATCCTAGGAATCCCAGGAATTCTAGTGGACAATCACTTAAGTATGAGCCAGCAGTGTGCCATGGATGACAAAAAAGGTAATGCAATCCTGGGCTGCATTAGAAGGATATACCAGTACCACTTTATACTGCACTGGTAAGAACACACTTGGAATACTGCATCCAGTTTTGGTCACCCAAATACATAAAAGATGTTGAGGCATTAGAACGAAGGCAACAAAGATGATTGGAGGACTGAAGGATAAAGCATACAATGAATGAACTGGGTATGTCTAATCTAATGAAGAGGACAGGGGCGATGATAGCAGTCTTCTGATATCTGATGGGCTGCCACATAGAGGAGAGGGTCAACATATTCTCCAAAGCACCTGAGGCCAGGACAAGAAGTAATGGATAGAAACCTATTAAGGAGAGATCCAACCTAGAATTTAAAGAGAAATTTCCTGACAATGGGAACAATCCAAAGTGGAAGTGTTTAAGAAGAGATTAAAGAAGAGATAGGGTCTTCTGCTTGAGCACAGGTTGGACTAGAAGGCCTCCAAGGAAGAAAAGGAAATATAATGAAATTCTAGTTTACACAAACACTATTTATTATATCTATATCTTTCCATTTTTGAGAACATCCCTTACTTCCTTCATGTCGATACACTACTACATGCATTGCCTCTTGTTCTTTATTGATCTTAATCTCTTGTCAGATTTTGGAATGTGGAATAATTGGATTTATTCTCAAACTAAAATGAATGCAAAACATCCAAAAGTCCAGTTTGGTGAAGAGTTACCATATTTTGCATTAGCTGCCTAATGGGTGCCAGAATTTCCCACCCTTTGAGGATTAACACAGCAAAAGCCAGGAAGAAATGGATTCAGGTCAGGCAGGATGAAGTAGGACCAAACCACAGTGTAGATGCCTTCTACATCCAAGCCTAAGAAACAAACTACAAGAGACTCATTTACTAAAACTGCATGAAGAGAAAGTTATGCAAGACACAATAATTCCTGTAGCTATTTTATATACTGTAATGACTGGATTGCTAGAGTCCAAAGTAACTGTTGTTCATTAGTAGGACTTCTTGTGCCTGGAATGGAAACAATTTATCTATCCAAACCAGGGGTGAAATTCAAAAATTTTCCCTACCTGTTCTGTGGCATGGCTTGGTGGGCATGGCAGGGGAAGGATACTGCAAAATCTCCATTCCCATCCCACTCCAGGGGAAGGATATTGCAAAATTCTCATTCTTGCCCCACTTTAGGGGAAAGATACTGCAAAATCCCCATTCCCTCTCCACTCCTGGGGGAAGGATATTGAAAAAACTCCATTCCCACCCCACTCTGGGTCCAGCTAGAGGTGGTATTTGCTGTTTCTCTGAACTACTCAAAATTTCCGCTACCAGTTCTCCAGAACCTGTTAGAACCTGCTGAATTTCACCCCTGATCCAAGCCTTGTTCTTGACTTTTCAATAGCTAACTCCTGAGTGCTAGTTGAGTTTCTACAGAGTTTAATTCCTTTAATGAATCAAAGACTAAGGCAGCTGTATTTGAAAAGAAAGAAACAGAGAGAACAATTTCAAGTTATATCTAAATTGTAAATAAACCTCTCCTAAGGTGGCAACATGCTATGATACACTTTCTTTTTCTGTAGCCAGCTGCAAAAGTAAATGTGTTGAGTTGCTAGACAGTTGATAAGCTAAAAATTTAATCAGATTGCAGGAAGAAAACAATAATAGCTTGTAAGCCTAGTAAATCTCCTCCCAATCCCCCTCCTACAGCACCAGTATCTCTGGTATAGACAACTCCCCTACCAGCCTGAGTTCTATAGATTCTGTTTTAAAGATAGAAAGTGACATTTCAGCTGGAAATTATTTACTTTTCTTTGTCAGATGAGACCTCTGGCTGACACCCCAAATCACTTGTTTACACCAGGAAATTCTGTCTAATATTATTCCTTTGAATTCTGATATTCTTATTATGCACAATATTACTAAACTGATGACTCTCAGGATTAATAGATACAATCAAAAATCGTATATTGTAATATACGATAGTATATAGTATATTTTATATAAAAAATAGCCTATTTCGAATAGATTGTACTGAATCTATAGAGGTAATGTTTTGTATTTCATCTAGATATAGTGCTTCAAAATCTTCTGATCCTGTTATTAGCTAATTTCTTTGGCGAGATAATTGTGAAAATATTTGTTCCTAGAATGTCAACAAATTTTCAGTAAGAGGAAAAAAAGCTCTTGTTCCTTCAGAATGGTACAGAAACACAGTGAATTTTACCAAGCTTGTCATGTGGCCAGACAACCCAGGATACAAACTATGTTTGCGTATCCAGCAATATTTGATTCATCTTTCAAATTGCATATCCCACAATATTTGTTTTATCTTTTGAATTAGAAAATTTTATGATCCTAAAAAGTGTTAATTATTTCAAACAACAGATGGTTACCCATCTACACATACAAATTTCACACCAGTCCAATCATAAGTAGTTTATTGGATTGGAGACTCAATAGATTTATCAATTTCATTATCATATATCTTTTTTTCCCCATTTTCCATTGTGTTTTGTTTTTCTTTTTTGCAGCTAACAGATAGCTACAAAAACAAAACAAAAAAAGACTCCAAGTTTGGCATATTCCCACTTGGCAAAAACAATTTTAAAAATGCTTGGATTTTTTATAAGTGACCTAATGTTCCTTGTTCTCAAATTTGTTAACTGCCTTGAATAACAGATAGCAATAGCAATAGCACTTAGACTTATATACTGCTTTACAGTGCTTTATAGCCTTCTGTAAGCAGTTTACATAGTCAGCATATTACCCCCAACAATCTGGGTCCTCATTTTACCCACCTCGGAAGGACGGAAGGCTGAGTCAACCTTGAGCCTGGTGAGATTTGAACTGCCAAATTGCAGTCAGTCAGCAGAAGTAACCTACAGTACTGCACTCTAACCACTGCACCACTGTGGCTAATATATATATATAGGTATAAATATATAAAATATTGGTGCCAGATATTTTAAATTAATGTTGTGTTCTTCATTGGACTCAACTAGAATCTCAAAACACAAAAAATTGAATTCTAAGGCTAATAATGCTCTCAATTCATACAACCAGTAATTTAATTTAGTGAACCTACAGAAACCATTTAATTCCACAGACATTTTTATTGTGGTTGTTTTTGTTTTAATCTACTCCCCATGGCATATGTTTAGGAGTAGATTATTTTCAATATCACACTCCTGGTTAATTTAGTTGACAAATGGAATATTGGTATAATTTTAAATTCTGGAGAAGTACTCATAGTAATGTTATTGATTTGGGATAACTGTACAGGTAGTCTTTGCTTACCAACTGTCTCATCTAGTGACTGTTTTAGGCTACAATGTATTAAAAAAAAATAATGATTACATGACCAATCTTCAATTTATGACTGTTTCAGTCTCACGTGGTCATGTGATCACCATTTGTGTGCTTCCCAACCAGTTTTAGATAAACCGAATTAATGGAGAATCTGGAAGTAAAATTGTAAATCACAATCACATGATGTTTCACTTAATAACCAAATTATAAATGATGTAAGTCTGTCATGCTCATGTAATGTTTCCACTTAGCAATCAAGGCACTTAGCAACAGAGTTGCTGTCCCCACTGAGGTCACTAAATGAGGATTCCTTATATCCTAGTTGTTAGGAAATGGTATTTAAATACTTCCTTGTTGGAAGATTCAGAGTTTGTGGTGGGGAAACATGAACAAATAAATTAAAATAAATATAAGATCAACCAATTGGAAGATTGCCTGGGATAGATTTAAAGTATTCCTTTGTAGAAAATAATAGCCTATACATCCTGGTGGAAATCATAACTTGAATTAAAAGTAAAAGAAGCAATGAAAGAACAAAGTATTAAATGATTCAGGGAGAACATGCTTTTAGATCTACTAAATTGGAATGAAATCAATCATATGTTTTGAGTACAGAATATCTTTTGAAACAAATAAAACAAGTTTACTGGAAACGGGGGGGGGGGGCGAGTCAGGAAAATTATTAGTTTCTCAGTACAGTGAGAAAACTCAGTAAAATAAAACTTTAAGAAGAGATTCTTTGGGAAACAAATTATCCCAGTTATAATGAAATTAATTTTCTTTTTTAAAATTATATCAAAATCTACTCTACACATGTAGATACATCTAATTAGAAGATAGATGCTTCCGGAAATTTGTGAAGTACAATCAAGCAAGCTTGATTGCACCCTAGCCTTACAGGAAATCTATGGATATTATTGATGAAATTTGGAAAGAGACTTTGAGCATATCAAATAATCATAATTGGTATAAAAAATAAAGGAGAAATTGATTTGCATTTTTCTGAATTTTATACATTTTATAAATATATAAAAATATATTTTATAAAAAATAAAGCCCTACCAGAAAGAACGACTTTATGGGGTGTCACAAAAGTGAGTATAATTGTGAGTAGAGAAAGGAAAACATTATTTTTGCAATATCCCTGTAATTGGTTGTATGGTTATGACCACCATGTTGATTTTTTTTCCAGACCCTGAATGTCCCTAGGTACCTGTCAGTTTCATACTACAAAGCTTAAATTATTGTAACTTTCAAAGGTAGTAAGGATGCTACTTTATTTATTTATTTATTTATTTATTTATTTATTTATTTATTTATTTATTTATATTTATATACTGCCCTTCTCCCGAAG
>JANHZT010004166.1:79949-90474 GCA_032468215.1 Stegonotus admiraltiensis | reverse complement strand
TTGAGGGTAGGAGTTGAAACAGTTTATGTCCAGGATGTGAGGGGTCTGTAAATATTTTCACAGCCCTCTTTTTGATTTGTGCAGTCAAAAAGGTCCTCAATGGAAGGCAGGTTGGTAGCAATTGTTTTTTCTGCAGTTATAATTATCCTCTGAAGTCTTTGTCTGTCTTGTTGGGTTGGGAAACCAAACCAGACAGTTATAGAGGGGCAGATGACAGACTCAATAATGCATCAGTAATCATAAAAAAGCCAATGAGCTGAAGGAACTAACACTCAGAAGATTATGGATGTTTTAATCCTAGAATTAATTTTTTTAAAAATCTTTGTTAAACCCTAATTCAGGAGGAGTGGAATGTGAGGAAGCTAAAGAGAAAGATTGTTATGAGGATAATGTGAGCACAATGGAAAATCTGCCTGAATCCATGCTTTTGTAAACTTGGGGCCCCTTAGCATCTTCTCACCTCAATTATACAAGAAGTTTTGGCATTAGCTCAAAATGGAATTTGGGGCAATTTGTATTCCACCAAATGTGCTTTTAATTTTTAAATATGCTTTTAAATTTTAATTTAAAACTTCATTAAATTTCAAAATAAAATATAAATAAATAGAAAAATAAGAATTGGGGGGAAGGCTCATAAAAAGTGGAAAGTTAGGGGTGCAGCAAATGAAAGAAAGGCACAGGAAAAAGAATATTTTCCACCTTTCTTTGGTGTAGATACAAATACAAAGTACATGAACCTCTTACTCTAACATCAACAATAAGACACAGTATTTCTGTAATCATAAACAGCTTTATTCATTAAATTCCAAAATTACAGTGCCATTTTTTTTTCAGTTTCAAGCAGAATGTCCAAGAGTGGTTTCCCTGCTTTTTCCACATCAATCAAAGTTGTCAATTTTGACATCATCAATTCCATTAGCTTTACCATTCATTCTTCCATTGCAGATATTTGTAGGTCTTTCTGCCCCTGAACATACAAAGTTTCGCTGCTATCATCATATATAAAAATAAACTGCCATGTTTTCTATCAGTCTACTTATCCATCAAGCCTTTGGTTTCAATTGTGCTTTATTTTAAAAACTCTGAATTAAAATACATATCTAATCCCAGTATCTCTAGCTTTCTTACATGTCTGCCAAAGATGATAAAAACTGCCTTCACATGAACTTTTGTTTCCGACATGTATTTGATGTTCCCTTAAACATCTCTGACAATTTATCAGGTGTTAAATACCAACAGTTCCTCATTTTATAAAAAATATTTTACAAATTGTAATTCAATGCAAAGTTCAGCCTTTTGAACCATATATTCCCCCATTGATCACACATATTGTATCCAAAAATGTTTGACCATTTAATCAGGCAGGTGTTAACATGTTCATTTTTCATATTCATTTTCAAGAAAAGTATATATATCTTAGCAATAATATATTCATCATTTGTACATGAACCCAATTCAAAGGCAGTTTTCTCATTTGCAAAAACATAATTCTTCTTGTCCAATTTAAACCTTTCTATCAACTAAACATGAGGAAACCATTATAAGTATGACCTTCCATTTCTAGTTCTTCTCTTGATTTTAATCTAAATTCTTCTTCACAAAAAGTCAATAAATAAACATAGGTCAACCAAGTTTGTGTAACTACCATTCCTTTCCTTAAAAAAGCTTCTTGTTGTGACAACCATAGAGGAATCTTAGAGTCAACCTTGCTTTATAGCTACTCCAAATCCTCAATATGGCTTACCTAATGGAGTGATTATATAAACCCATAATAATTAAAGTGAAGGTTCATTGTCCAAGTTTGTGGGTTGGTTTCTGAATGTTTTGTTACCAAGCTAGGTAACATCTTCAGTGGAGTTTAGGGAATGTTAGGGTCAGCTTCAGGTGTGGGTGTGTCATGTGAAGGTCTTGTGATGGGTCTTGTGATAAGGCGATTAAATCAGGTCAGGATCATTGGGAGGTAATCTGTTGGTGGGGGGTTGCGTGGGTTGGTTGAGGATTGGTGCTGCCTCTGGCTGGCTGTGCAGTTGATTTGGACTCTGAGGGATTTGTAGGCTAGTTGTAGGACAATGTGTCTGTTGATGGAACTGCTTGTGGCATGCCAGGCTTCAATGAACTCATGAGTGTGGCAGGTGGTACCATGGGTGATGATTTTTGTGTTGCTCCAATTGAACGGGTGCTGTTTGGTGTCAGTGTGGGTAGAGATTAACCCCTGAAGCCCTTATAAACAGAACACTGACACTGACATCCCCTAAACTCCGCTGAAGATGTTACCTAGCTTGGTAACAAAACATTCTGAAACCAACCTACAAGCCCAGAGAATGAACCTGCACTCTCATCCTATACCCAAGCTACAGATATTTGCCCATATTAATCTTAAATTTACCATGCCATAAATAGCCATGCCACTCAAATTCAGGTCATGTCCTTCCAACTGCAATAACTTATTTGTCAAAGTCACCCAATCTTTCAACAATACAAACAGCAAAATACAATTTCAGGTCAAGTAATCCTAGTCCATCTCTTTCTTTAGCGTCTTGCAATGATTTATATTTAATTTTTGTTTTTTACCTTGTCATATAAGCTTAGAAATATCTCTTTGCCATTAATTAAATGGTGTTTCAATATCAATATTAGCATTGTCTGGAATAAAAAAAATCTTAGATAAAACCAGATAACCAGCTAATGCATCAAAGCCCTTCACTTTCTTGCTTAAGTGTTCAAATACCATTCTGAAGCTGATGGGAAATCAAAACTAAATCATCAGCAAAAACCCTCAATTTATAAACCCTTTAAAAAAAATTTATGCCCATTATTTTCTCATCCACAGCATGGATTCCTGAAGCAATAAATGTTGCTTCTCTGCTTCTGTTTCTCTAGAGAAGGAAATAATTCACAATATCTCTAAGTGAAGAAGTTGCTAACCAAAACACAATCCAACAACACTGTGCCAGCCTTGGTGGCACAGTGGCTAAAGTACTGTTTAAGTAAAGCCAGCTGCCTGCAATTACTGTGAGTTCAATTGTCATCAGGCTCAAGGCTGACTCAGCCTTCCATCCTTTCAAAGGTAGGTAAAATGAGAACCTGGTTTGTGGGGGCAATAAGCTGACTTTGTATAAAACATACAAAAGTATGAAGGCTATTGCTTAACGCATTGGAAGCCACCCTGAGTCTCCGGGGAAGGATGGCATATAAATCAAAATTTTAAAAAAACCAATCCAATTGAAAATGTTTTGATTTTTGGAATGTATCACCTGGATGTACATGCATCAATTCAATTTTATTTACAAAGACCAAACACATATTTGTAAAACATTGTTAAACTTTAATGAGAACCCATCCTATACAAAGCATAATATTGAATAAGCAATTATTGTACATTTGTAATAGCTACACTAAACTTGCTTACCTTGAGAGTTATAGTATACTTTATGTCTGAAAGAAACAGAATAATATAAAATTATCTGATCTGCTTGGATAATACTGCAATATTGTGCTAATGCATTCTGAATGCACATGCTAGTATAATAGGGCAGAACAATAAAAATGATTTATTGTTACAATTGCCTCAGATACACATGGACAAGTTTTCTTGTCCAAAGGAATTTAAAAGTATTTACCTTTTTAAAATGCACGGGGAGAACATCTTACCTAGTGCTAAAGAACATCCTTCATAGTTTTGGTAACCTAAGTGGGGTTAAATGGTTCGTTGGTTCTCCAATAAAATGTTTCACGCAACCCTGTTGTTCTGTGATATTTTTTCATTTCATTTGGATGTTTCAAACTTTTGACTCTTTGCTGGAAATTCTGATTAGCCTGATCATTACTTAGAGAGAAAAATAACTCTGTCAAAAGCAAGTATGATAGCCACTATTCATTTAGGCCTTCCACCATGATAAATGTTTATCAGTTAAATTGAAAGGGACAAAGCCTAAAGGAAAAACCTGGAATTTAAGCCAATAACTAATTATCTGTTTCCAATCCTCCACTTCTATTTTAGGTGTTCAGTTTCTGGTATAAGTGCAACATCAGAAGAAAGACTAGCCCTTAAAATCTTAGTCTGCCTTCTCTCAATTTCTTGTTTATGTAAATACATGTTTCAGTCCCAAAAGGAATTGGCTTTAAAGGGTTCTGGAATCAATTTTCCTGCTTAAAAGAATATTTTTACAAGCATTGAAAATCTTGCATCAGTACAGGCCTTCTACAGTCCCATATGGTAAAAACATATTCCCTGATGTTTGAAGTTATAAATCTGCTCACTTTTCTTCCCTCAATTATCCGTTTTTATGGCTTTATGTATATGTATGTGTATTGACAGTGAATTTTGATATGAGAATGAGTTCATAGAGAACATAGAAAGAATCTCTGTGCAAGCATCAGGCTGAAACCATAAAACCATCAGAGCCAGGGAATGGTATGTAGGCTGTGTCAAGGCCCTCATAAACACATCAGAAACAAAGACTGAAATATTTATTTATTTATTTATTTATTTATTTATTTATTTCATGTATTTATATGCCACCATTCTCCCAAAGGACTCAGGGCAGCGAACACAAGTTAGAAATATGTAATAATAAAAACCCCTTTTAAAACCAAATAAATGGAAAATAATAAATAAAATAAAACTCAGAATCATAGTCAGCCCATTTGCTCGGACAGCCAAATCTTCAGGTCACGATGGAAGGAGCGGAGATCAGGAGCCGTACGGAGCTCGGTAGGTAACTCATTCCAGAGGGTGGGAGTGCTCACAGAGAATGCCCTCCCCCTGGGCGTCGACAAATGACATTGGCTCAGTGATGGTATCTTGAGGAGAGCAGCCCTATGTGAACGAGCAGGAATTATAAGGAAGGATTACAAGATTTTCAGGAAAAAGCCAATTGAAGAACTGGTTCTTGGTTCCAAGTTATTTGGTTTCAAATATATTTGAATGAGTAATAGCTGATTCTGGATGGAAGTTTTGGAGTAGAGGCTTAAGGTCTCCCATTTGGAAACAGACTAGTTTAAGATTATTCCTATATTACTTGTGTCATGTTCAGGCAGTATATTACCCTATTCTTGAACTCTGTTCCTCCTGTATCTGTATGCACTAGCTTCACTGGTAGATGACCTCTGAACTGAAAGTGTTTATTTTCATTTGCTTCATCCTTCACAATTCTACCTAGTAAATTAACCAATCTTTGGATTCAGTTTATGTATCCATAGAGCTATTCCCACTAGGGTGATCTCTATCCTCCAGTGATGTCAGTGGGAGAAAAGCTTGTATACAGTATGCTAAGATTGTTACAAAGTGATTTGATTAGTTCCCTAACCCTAGGAGAATGCTGCAAAGATTATAAAACTCATCTCTGGTCTAAAACAGAGACAGAGACAGGTTGTTCTTTGATTGCATCTTAATTATGATGCCTGTTTAAGATTTATAATAATTTATTCCCCTAGGTTTTTATTCACATCAGCCTCCTCCCTACAATTAAGCCCAATGCTTGGGTGTATAATCATATCTTCCTCCAGCAGTTGGTAAGAAACCAATTGGCAGAATTCACTATGCCATTGCTTAAATGGTTCCTTAGTCCTGTTTCAGTACTGAGACAAGTACTTAATATCTTTCACATACAAATAAAGGCATCAAGAAAATTCAGCTGTAGATGCTCCCAATTAGTTACAGTAATACCATGTCTTCTTCCCAAAAGGGCTGTGGTGGCTCATGTGGTAAGAAGCTGAGGTTGGCAGCTCAGCAGTTCGATTCCTGTGAGCGAATAAACTGCTGAAAGAACAAGGAAGGAGCCTCCCCGTATTGTTTACCAGCATTCAGGCGTCCCACGGGTAAAGATAACACCACCAAAAAAATTCCTTTCACAGAGGCAGCCAGCCACCTAGGTGATCCCTGGCTAACATGTGCCATACGCTAAATAAATAAATAAATTCTTCCCAAAGTTAATTTTCTATTTGTGGTGTCCAACCTTCTTTATAGACCAGATCAATCATTATACATTCTGCTCCCTTCCCATTCTAAAAATCCATTTTTTAAATCTCTATTCTTCACCCCCACACCAATTATATTAACCCAAACATCCAGAATGGATTTGCAGATGGTTTTCAGCACTATGCAAATATATGATGGGACTACTGTAAGAAACACAAATATCTATAGGGATTTTTTTCCCCTCTTATGCAGCAAGCTGGAGACAGATTAAAAAGAAAAATCAGCCACATACGTAGCACAGAAACATTTGCCTTAATCATTATAATAATCCTGCTCCTCAAACAGTCTTTGAACCGTAGCATTCATTCACAGTCATTATCGGATGGGAGAGGAGGGAGCCTTCCTTCTTTTCTTGACAAACTTTCTTCTATTTTATTAATAGAAACATGTCCCTTTCACTGATTCATAATGAATACCATATTTGGTGTATTGGGATTCTCAAATTATTCCAGGCTTTTGTGTATTTTTCTCCCATGTTTATGAAATTAGGGAAAGGGGGGCATTAAATATTTAAGCCAAAGCTCTTTGGCCTAATTTAGCTCTTTCACCTTCTAACATTCTGTGTGTAGCATCTTTGATTTCAAATTGTATTTTCCTCTTTCCTGACAGGTATGAAAAAGTAGGAAGCAAACTCTACTGCATGCCCATAGTGAGAAACAAATGGATGAATACTTGGAAAGTGTTTGCTGAAGAGTTGTAAAAGAAGTGAAACAAATGGTTTATGGAGAATTGTCTTGGCTCTATGCCACATATGCAAAACAATGCCATTTTTAGACAACGTATCTACCCTCCAGGAGTCCAGGTATTTGGATTTTAACTTCCATAAATTGCTCCTAATATGAGGAAAATTAGAATCAGAGATGTCATTTCACAGCATAGCCTATGTTTGCTCATTTAACCCTCAGTTAATACTAGGCTTTATAGATCTCAAAAAAGAGAATGTATTTTCTTATTGTGTAATACTGCATGGTTTTACACATTAATTTGTGTAATATTTGTCTCTTGGCTCAAACTTCAGCCCATGGTCGGGTTTTACTCTTTCTTGCTTTAAATCATATGCAATACTTAAAGCAAATCCTTTATTCACCTTGAATAGCAAACAGCATAAACACAGCACTGATTTCCATAATTAGTCCTACTTCAGTAGATTCAAGGTTATAGTCCCAAAACAGTAGCCAAAATTACTTAAACTAGAAAGCAAAGTTCTCAGAAGCTGTCAGTCAAACCAAGCCACCGAATGTAACACCAAGAAAATTCAACATTTGACACTGTTATTAACATCTGCTGCTTGCAATTACTGCAATTACTGCAATTACTGCAAATTCAAATCTCACCAGGCTCAAGGTCGACTCAGCCTACTATCCTTTCTAAGGTGGGTAAAATGAGGAGCCAGATTGTGGGGGGCAATAAGCTGACTTTGTATAAATATACAGAAGTACAAAGGCTACTGCTTAACGCATTGTAAGCCGCCCTGAGCATATAAATCAAAGCAAAAAATAAAATAAAAATGGGTGTTTGGGTTCCTGACATTCTTTGATCCCAATTCCAGTGAAGTGACACTAGCCAGGAATCATGTATGCCTGTACATGGGACAGTACAATCCAATCATGTAAGAGAAGGAGAGAAGAGTTACCAGCCAGACAAAACAGTGAAAACATTGCCTCTCATCTTTTCCTCCTCTTTGATTGTCAAAGTAGTCCAAGCCTGGACCACTGTATATTCTCAAATGGATAGATATGTTGCTCCCTCACTTTCTCCTATCCCCATTTCACTTGTTCTTTGTGTTTTACAAACCTTGAAAGATTTGGTTGAAACACAGCCCACTCTTATTAATGCTGAAAACAAGCTCCCTGCCTTGAAACTGAGGGTTTGCTAATTTGTTTTTAGTACTTTTGAATGGCACATAAAAATAATACTGTAGATGTAGGAACCTCCAAAATCTTTTCTAACAATAGTAATAGTTTTGGTGTTTCAGATGCTGCTAATGTGTTTGAGGAAATCACATGATGATTTAATTACATACACATACTATCATATGTAAATTAATCCTTTGCTTATTTATTTGATTCAGATGTCACCCAATTCCATAATATTTTCTTTTTATAGCTGGTAGGTTTTAAAAGCCTACTCTTAGTAGGATTTTCTGCCCTCAATAAAGATATACCCACAATTTTCAGGCTGGGATTTTTGCTCAGTGTTAATTTCTACTGAGAATTAGAATTGAGTTTATTTTCTTTCCAACTTTGTTCATGCTTGTGCTGCAGAAATTTTCCAGAGAATATTTCTGCTTTTGTTAAATTCTACTCCTTTTGTACCTGTATGAAACATCACAATCTATGTTTTTTTTAAAAAAAAGGTTGCAGTTTTATTTTGTCCCTCATTGACCTCCAATTGAAATGCCACTGCTTTTGCAGCCTTTAATGCAGGAAAATTGAGTCATAACAAAAAAAGGGGGAATAAAGTACTGTCAAGATGTCAAGGAGGCCAAATAATAACTTTCCAATTGTCCCCATAATAGTTTTTGAGGTAAGTTACATATATACCCTGAATAGCTATTATGAAAATATAAGCCCAATTTAAAATTCTAGAATTAGAAAAATTGAAACCCTCCACCTTATATAAAAGTTGCAATGGAGATTTTGAAAATGTCATCCCATAAGACTGTAATGGTATGTAGGAATGACCTTATGAGGCAGAGGATGGAGGACAATGGTCAGATAAGAGCAGCTTAGCTTTCAGAAGGAATTGGCATGTCACAAACATCTCCAAAGGAATCCTCTCTAGTTTTTGGATTGTAAAGGCAACGAAGAAGAAATTTAGTTTAAGACCCATAAGACTAAATCTAACTTTCCTATAAAATAGAGCTACTGCTGTACTTCTGGTATTACTTTTTGTCTGGACCATCTCACAGTCTTGATGCTTATCCAGCAGAGTGTTCACAATTCTTAGGAGGAACTAACACAGACATTTCTCTGAAAGTATACATCATTTTAACCACATGTATTCTTCCTTGCAATTCGTGGGGATTTTTAACAATCCATTTTGATTAATATAAATATGAGATAAACAATTATAATGATTAACATCTAACAACAAAGAAATCATTGCAGCTTCTGTCTCCATTCTGTATTCAAGGTCTACGGTAGAGTTTCATGCAGGAATTTTTCCATATGTAGTAGTACCACAGATCAATTTAGTTTAACACTATAGGGAATATTCTGAAAATGTAGTCAATTTCTACTATCAACCCCCATAAATCAAATTGAAATACTTTATACCCTTTCAACAGCCCTTCAAAATATTTTCTGTGGTCTTCATTCAAGTTGATGTATTTATTTTCATCTGAAGCAGTAACTGTCTCTTTGAGCTTCATCATGTTCTCATCAAGGGAATCAAGCCGTGGTGTTATTCTTTCAATGCGTATTTGAAGAACCTATACAGATTGTCTAATTACTAAAGCTGTAGTTATATAAAAATGACAAAAAGGCAGTCCCTCCCTAATAGTTCTCTGAGTATATGCTTGATGTAGATAGTGCAGTACTTCACTTTGGCAAGATCCTGTCTATATGGTAGGGTATGGAACAATAGAAATCTACTTGAAAGAATCATTGTGTGTCTTTCTTGGTTTTGCAGGCCAGACAGCTTCAAAGATGAGAGGGGCTTCTTTAATTGGCCCTTGTTCTTCATACTTTGTCAAGATGAAGACTGGATAGTGGGAGATTATTTTCTTCTTGTTTAGTAACTGAACTGCTGTAACTTAAGAAGAGAAAAACAACATAAAATTCTTACCAATTAAATTATAGCACAAGCTAGAATTACCTAAAGTTAATGTGGAAACCAGAATTATAGGTTAAGCAGTCACTAGGTCTCAAAAAATTAGCAGACTAGGTAGACTTTTAATCCTCCTCCCCACCCCAATTTCAGGGGAACCTCAAAATCCCAGACCAGATAGACTTTTTTGGGTAACTGGTAGAGCTGATTTAGACTGAAATGGAAAACCACAATAAAGGCTAGTTGTACAGCGATTACAATAAACAACATTTATCCCTTAACAAATACCATCATTGCATATAGTATTTTGCCTCCTGCGTTTCTGAGCATCATTCAAAATGCTGGCTCTAACCATTGAAATCCCAACATTTATTTGAAGAGCTCCCTTCTCCTACACCAGTCTGCCCTGCCAAGATTATCTCTGGAGACCTGTTATGTTTGTCGCTAGAAGAGCAGCTTTCTGCAGCAGCTAAGGAAGAAACAGTGGTCTGACTATGTCACAACACAGCATTGTCAATCTTTTAAAAAGCATTCAAGACTTGTTCTCTTAAGTCTTCTCCTAAATGGAATTTACCTGAGTAGTGTGTTATTATTGGTGGGGTTTTGGAAGGGTGAATCACCGCTTTATGTTTTTACTGGCATGTATTTGTCACAGAATCACAGGGGTGATTTCAGAGGTCATCTAGTACAGATTTATTTACCGTATTTTTCAGAGTATAAGACACACCAGAGTATAAGATGCACCTTAGTTTTTGGGGAGGAAAATAAGAAAAA
>JANHZT010004165.1:455485-465519 GCA_032468215.1 Stegonotus admiraltiensis | reverse complement strand
TCTGTACATTGATTATAATTTTATTTTGCTTCCTTTTTCTCATTGTACACCGCCCTGAGTCCTATGGGAGAATGGCGCTATAGAAATCAAACAAACAAACAAACAAACAAACAAACAAACCCTGTCAACCCACAAAAAGGAAACTTATTGCTTTTAATATTTCTTTTTTCCAAAAAATTAGAAATTTATTTTTTTAAGTGGCGACATATACAGGCAAATTCCTTAATAGGCTTGGATTTGAAGGTATTCATGACTTTCCATTCTGCTGGTGGAAGATTTCCAAAAATTACATGAAAATAAAAGTAGTTATTTAGTGACCCCACTACATCCATACACAAAAAGATAAAGCAAAAAAGCAAAAAGGAGCAGTAAATGGATTTCGTATTTAAAAATGGAAATAAAGATCAGAGGGGAAAAGTGTGCAAGGCAAAAAGAAAAGGAAAGGAAAAAAGTGACTTCAACTTATTTCAGTTCAGTGGAATACAAAGTACAGTTACAGCCTCACCTTTTTGCTTTACATTTCTTAGTAGATGCAAGCCATTTCTATAACAACAAAGTTAATCAAGTAATCTAAACCTAAGATCAAAGTTTAATTCTTTTCTGTTTTGAGCATAAAGTCCAAAAGCTATTTCTAAGTAGAAATAGATTTCATATTTACATAAAGATGTAGAATGTTTTACTTAGGCCATCTGACTGATTTCATTCTCATTGGTCCTATGGTTTAAAATACATTTGATCAGTTGTTTGATGAACATGATACAGAATCTAGTGTTGCTACCTAACCAGAATTCCAAATGCAGTGGGGCTGAATTTATAATACACAGTGATTCATGTATGCTTTACTATTGCTTTAGGTAAGATGGTCCTTAATGAGGTGGGACTGGTAACAGGTGCATAATTTTACAATTTAACACTGGCATGATGGTGTTGTGCATCTTAGATGGGATCCCAGTTGATATACAGATCCACTTTCCTTCTTTCATCTTGGCATTTTCTCTGGTGCTGAAGTCCTTGACTTACGACCACAATTGAGGCTAAAATTTCTGTTGTTAAGTGAGTTTTATCCCATTTTATGACTTTTATTGGCCCCGTTGTTAAGTGAATCACTACAGTTGGTAAGTTAGTAACCTGGTTGTTAAGTGAATCCGGCTTCCCCATTGACTTTGCTTGTCAGTAGGTTGCAAAAGAGAATCACATGACCCTGGGACACTGCAACCGTCATAAATTTGAGCCAGTTGCCAAGCATCTAAATGTTGATCATGTGACCATGGGGATACTGTGAAGGTCATAACTATGAAAAACAGTCATAAGCCACATTTTTCAGTGCTGTTGTAACTTTGAATGGTCACTAAATGAACTCTTGTAAGTCAAAGACTACCTATACTGACCTATGACAATATCCCCGAAAGCATAAGAAAAGGTAGAGATTTTTTAGATGCCCCACAGGAAATTATGTGATAGGGTGTTCCTCTTGACCTGGATACTAGCATCCAGGAGCAAATCCTGAATTTTCTTTTAACACATGTAAACTATTTCTTGGAGCTGCAATTTGAACATGACAACTGAATGTGTTTTCTTTAACAAAGAAATATTGACATTGTTATTGCTGGGAAAATAACAAAAAAGTCACAAAGAATCAGCATTACAAGTTTTGAACAACTCTTTGTTAATTTGAAAAGAATTAGAGTTCCAGTAAGGCAAAATAGTAGGAATGAGGGAGTGCTTAACATACTTTTTCCCCCTTTGGACTTTACCTTCTTTTTTTGTTAGCTCCCCCTTGAGGAGGTCCCTAAATCTTTCTCCTTGTGAAAAGAAAGTAATATTTGGGTAAGCTTTCATACCCACAAGTGCTGTGAGTATCCTTGTTTCTGATGCTGTTTTTGATTTTAAAAAAATAAATATAACGGAGTAGCGATGCTTTTAAAAGAAAAAGAAAAACATGCATTTTTAAAATAAAAGATACCTTGACACAAGCATAACGTGTCACATGGTAAATGCAGTGATCAATAGGGCCTGTGGAGTAAAACTGATTAAAATGAATGCAACTGCACTGCATCTGTGTTTCTGTATAAAGCAGTTGAAACCTGCATTTGCTTTCCTAGTTTGCATGCTCTGAGCATTGTTTTGTGTCTCCATTTGCAAGTGTAGGCTTCTCAGAAGTCACCATAAGCCAATCAGTGCTTATCCTCTATCCCTCTGGCTTACCAACAGGAGCATGCAAAGAATTTCCCAGCAGCTTCTGTCTGACTTTGTGTTCAGGAATAATAATATAAAAATAAAAAGCACAACAAAACAAAACCATCACTCCTGTCTCCCTTTCAACCTTATCCATGTTTTTTCTGGATTTATCTCAATGTGCATTTACCTGTGTGTTTTTTTAAGGAATCTGAAAAGTTGCTTTAGACTAGAGGAAGTTGTGTAGAAGAAAGATGTTTTAAAAATGGGGGGGGGGAACTCCATTGACCTCCCCCCCCCACTTCCCCCATCCTTCCCACTCATTAGAACATAGTTAAATGTTGTTTTAAGAAGCTTCTGTAGTTGTGAAAACAACCTGGTAATGTGTCAGCTGCAGTGCAACCACAAGCTTTTTCAAGCACTGCAACCAAAGAGGCTGGATCCAGGGAGTGATCAGCGATAAGCTCTGAGCAATCCATACGGGAAGAGAGAAACGCTAAGGAATAAGACAGTGACTAGGGAACAGGAGAGGGGCGTATTTCATTGCGGCTGCTGTAATGGCTAACTTGAAGCCCGGAAGCCAGGAGGTGGGATAGGACAAGAAATCTTTCCAGTGAGAAAATAGCCTGCTCTTCTTGGAAACTTTGTGATTCAAAAGAAAAATGTTCTCGAAACCGGCTTTGTTGTTTCCAATGAACTGAAGGTCAGAAATAAATTGATTCAGCTTCCTAAAAAAAAAAAAACCCTAATGTTTAAATTATTGGAAAAATCAGGGCTCTGTTCTTTCTAACACAGGAAGGAGCATTTTCTACAGAGGTGGGTAGCTCTCAGTGTTCTGTACCTGCTTTCTGTAATTTGTAGTAGTAATGAATCCTAGAGCAGCTAAAGAGATTTTTTTAAAAACTGCAAGATTTTCTGTGAGATGGAAGGGATCCCTTTCCTTAATTAAGGGACTAGGAAGAATATTGCTTCAAAGTAAACTGTCACTGCTGGAACAAAAGGCAGAATTTCACTCTGTGTCTGCATTTAATGTTTAGCTATGATTGGAGAGGTGGAAGGAATGTGCAAAGAATTCTGATTTTATTATTATAGTACTATTATTAATCTTTCCCCCCTATCCCTGACAAATGATAAGTTCAAAGTTTGGGATCTGTTAGATTTGTAGCACATACCAAGAATTGGATACGGAATAGAATGTTGCCCTTAAAGAAGCTGGTATATGAAAAAGTGTATATATATTGACAAGAGCCTTGCTTTGCAAGATATACTTGTTAAAACGGGTTGTAACATGGCTTGCAGTTTTAATGAATGACTAATGCGTTTAGGATTCTTTGTAAAATGTTGCAAAATGTTAACAGATGTTGAGATCTATTGAAGTGTTTATGGGCACAACTTTGCCCCCCACCCCCCTTATTTGATGAGTAATTCCTGGCATTAAATAGAGACAAAACTTCAGAAGTAATTTGATTTATTTGGAAGTTTTGCAGGTTCTAATAACAATTGTTCTGAAATTTATTTGCTGTCTTCAAAGACAAAGCTAGTCAAAATGCATGACAACTTTTAATAGAAGATAAAAATGTATTTTTTTCAGTATGATCACTGCTGCTGCTAGCATGCATTTGGAAATTCTATATGTGCTTTTTTCAGAATTAAGCCCATTTAAAAAAGGAGAAACATAGAAAATTACAGCACAGAATGCACACGTGTTCTTATATACCATACTTGTGAACCACATCCCCCCCTCCCCCCGAAACAAGAGCATCTTCATTTTATAATGATGTTTATGGAATGGGTAAATAAAAACCCGGGAGATTCTTATTTGAAATCCAGCCTGAGCATAACAGAACCAGAAGCAATGCTAGACAAGAAATTAGCAATTGGAAGCTGGTGCTTTTCGTCATGGCTCTGAGTCACATGACAGTTACTCTTAACAGAATGTAAATTGCCTGTTCAGTGGGATCAAGCAGTCACTCACTGAATGCACAGTTCAAAGGAGGTGCGCCTAAGTCCCATGCCAAACTGCAGGTGAGTTTTTAATCTTGTTTCTACTTTAACTGAAATCAGCCTCCAATATAAACCTTCAGCATTTTAACTTATGCACAAAGCTCAGTTTCTTATTGTGTGGTCAGGTATTTAAATGCTGGCAAAAAGCAATATGATCCATATACAACCCTTCAGAAACTGAAGGTAGATTTAAATGTTTCTCAAATGATTGTAGCATAATAGTTGTAGCAATTAACTTTCTCATTGAATGTTAATGTTTGAAAATAGGGATAAACATAATTTTTACCATACTTTTTCCTCTTTAAAGTTTGCTTCTTCTGGTCTAGTAGGGCACATTGTTTTTGTGTACCTTCATGTCAGTTTTTAAGTCCTGGAGACAATTTTTTTAGGAAGGCTTTTCTGATGTGGTTTACCATTGCCTCCTTCCCAGGGCTGAGAGAGAGTGACTGGCCCAAAGTCACCCAGCTGGCTTTATGCCTAGATCAGGACTAGAATTCATGGGTTGGTTGTTGTTGTTGTTGTTGTTTTGTTTCTATCCTGATGCCTTTACTACACCATACTGTCTTA
Source organism: Stegonotus admiraltiensis (assembly GCA_032468215.1). NCBI lineage: Eukaryota > Metazoa > Chordata > Lepidosauria > Squamata > Colubridae > Stegonotus > Stegonotus admiraltiensis. The sequence goes on along the minus strand of JANHZT010004165.1, from coordinate 460,773 downwards.
ATAGGGCAGACTAATGTCAAGAAAATAAATGTTCTTGGCAAAAAGTGAAGAATGCCTGCAGCTATGACTGAGTGCACAGAGTTCAACATTATTGTTAACTTGCTCTTTTGTCCTGTTTCTAAGAAAAAAGGAAATACTTTAAATACTTAAATTAGGAAGGCAGTGTCCATCAGTTGTGTTTCTAAATGATATAGGAAGAATAATCTTAAAGCTGAGGTGATCTTTTTAAAGAAATTCTAAGCAGATATGGGAATCTTTTGTCTTTATATGCAGGTCAGGAATCTGTTAGAGAGGAACTGACATGGCAAGTTCTTGGTTCAAAATACACAAATGTGCATGTTTTCTTCCAACTAGGTTACATTGGGAATTAATACATGTATGAAAATTTAATTTTAACATTTCTTTAAAAAGGACTTTTAAGCTTCTTAAAATAACTAATTAGATAATTAATAATTAGAATTTGTAATGCAACAACCAAATAAATTTTAAGTAGGAATATTGCAACATCATTAAATTGATGAATGTTCCAAAGCTGACATTTGAATGAAGAATGTAAATTATTCCAAAAGTTCCATTTACACTAAGCATAGCGTAAATGTAAAGTTTCAGAGGATAGTTGTGATTAATAAAAGTGACTACCGGTATGTTTTAAATGCAACAAAGCTTCTTGAAAAGACTTTCCATTAAATAGTAGGACATTTCATGACCACAAGACAATAAGCCTATGTGATACATGTAGCAGCTGGAAATATTTGCAATGATACTGGTTTGAAGAATGGCTTCTGGTTTGAAATATTTTGTAACAAAAAGAGTTCACTTGTATAGTAAGATCTAAATGTGGATGGCATGTGTAACTATAGAAGAGTGTTCTGGGGTATAGGAGTTGAAGTCCAAATTTGATTTAGTCCTTTCCATACTGCTAAAGTGAAGCACTGAATTACATGTATACGGTGATACAGATGAAAAGGAGCACCTAATATTGATTGAGTCAGCAGAGCATTTTGATTCTATCTAATGCACGCTTTTGGGGGGGGGGAATAGTCTTATAAATCTTAGTTTCTTCTGTTCTTCCCATTTCGTTTCCTTGTCATATTACACTATAAGCCTGACATGCCTTTTTTATGTTTGAAATCTCTTAAGAGTTATTTTCTGCCTCAGGCCTCAACTTAATGTTTTTGCTTCAGATTAATGTTTTTTTTCTATTGTTGTAATGTTGTTTTTTTCTTATTCTTAATTGAGTTCTGTTGTAGATTGCTTTGTGATTTCTGGATGAAGAGCATTATATAAATGTAATAAAATATACATATAAAATAATAAAGACACTATCATTGCATAATACTTTTTTATATATGTCCCTTCTGGTTTTCATTCAGAATTAGTTGCATGATGTTTTTCAACAAAGGTATCTCCATAAAATAGGAAAATATATAAGGTTATTTAGGGTTTTTTTTGTTTAGCAACTGCCTCATTTAGCAACCATTTACACGTACAAAGGTTTTGAAAAAGTAATTTTACAATAAATATTTGCATTTACAATCTTTGTAGTTTGCTAAGGCAGAAAAAAGCTGTAATAAAATAAGCACAGTTGTGGTTTCATTTAGCAACAGGTTCACTTAATGACCAAGTTGGCAGTCTCAGGTATGGTTGCTAAACCATGACTATTTGTAGTGCATTTTTGTTTTGCTTTATGATAACATATTTTGCGTGACCTATTTGAGCACTTCTGGATAAATTGACAACAAAGAACTTGGAAAGTGAGACTTATCACATTCACAAAAAAGGAAAATGACCTTTGAACAGAATTTTTGAAGGAAACACTGCCATAATAAAAACAATCATATAAAGGCAAAAATTAAAATGAGGAACTCAGAAGACTGCAAGTAGTCAGGGAGATAATTGTATGAAAAGTAGCAGTCTAGATAAAGAAAAGAAAAGCAGTTAGAGGTAGAAATAGTATCATTCGTCTTTTCTTAAGATAGATATATAGAATTTATTAGCAATCTTGGGTAGTTCAAACTCCCCTGATAGGTCATTCAGGGATCAGAAAGTTGAAGTGAAGCATTTTATCCAAGCAAGCTGGGTTCTTGGTGAATGATATTGTTCATTATTTTAAGATAGGCAAAAATTTCAACTTCAAATTATTTTCAACTCTCAAACTTTGATAAGACGTAAGTTTATTTGGCTGAATGTAAATACATGGTGGTTGATCTTTTGATTTGGGCAATCATCCATTGAAACATGATTTAAAGGGTGGGAACATAGCACATTCAGTTGAAGAGAGGGAGCTGTGCACCCAAGCCAGCCTATAATATCTTTCTAACCCCTTTAGGCCACAATTGGGCTACAATACTGGAGGTAAGCCTGGTGAGAGGGAAGTGGCAAAATGGGGGAGTGGGAGCTAAGCTGCAAGGATATTGAACAATTTAGCTTCCATTAGTTACTTTTAATGTTGGACTTCCATTCTATTTCATTTTGATTAGAGCAGTCCAGTTACAAATAATGACTGTTCTAGTCTTGGTGATAAAAGTAAGATGAGTATACCTTCACAAATAATACTTCTTTTCTTGCCAGTTTCAAACTACTGAAAACTTGCCAATCTCTAGTCTTAATCAGAAACTAGAAGGGGGAAAGCCACACAAGAGTGTGGAAGAGGTTTTTGAATTTCACAGTTGGGTTTCCAAAGTATGTCTTGGTGTATGGATATTGCAAAATTGGTACTAAAGGAAGCATAAGTGCTGGTGTCATTTTAAAAATCCATCTAGAAATTGCTTGCTGGTATATAAAATGATTTGATTCCAAGATGCTGATGCAATTCTTTGCACTACTATTCGGAAGGTATGTTATCAGTCTTTTACTTTGTAGATGATCCTATGAAAATAAATAATAACAGAGAAAGAAATTGTCAGAGTTCATACTAGACATGGCAGTAAATCTCAGGTCTTTAGAAACTCAGCCCTACAGTCAGTACCGTAATTAGATTACAGGAGCAGATTTTTAGACTCCACAAGGCTAAATGGGTTATTTTATTGTACATACAAAAAAAAATGATGTGGAAGATTTGTCTACTTAGAAATCAAGCTTAGGTCTTTTCCTTCCACCCTGGCAAATCAAAGGACCTTTGATCGTTCTGTTTCTGGCTTTGAGAATCAGAGATATGCATTTCATGTTTACATAACAATTCTATCGGGTTTAACTTGGTTCCTGCCTTATGAGGTTCGGCTCTTACAGGGTTGGGAGAAATATTGCCAGCGGAAGACAAAAATTTGAAATCCATTCCCTTCTTCAAAATTCCATAACCGAAGCAGGGTAAAATAAAATAAATAAGCATTTTGCTTTGATGTGTCTAGAAATCTTCAATAAACTGAAATTATCTATTTGTCTATGTAAATTATACAAAAAAGCAAGCCATTTATTGATTCCTAAAGTATTTGGTAAACCTTTGTTTTGTTGTCAAAATAGGCTGCAGCTATGCATTAGATCAGGGGTGTCAAACTTGCAGCCCGCAGCCCAGATGTGTCACGTGCTAGCCACGCCTATCCCTGTTTTAGCAAAGGGAAAAAGTCACAATACATAACATGACGATGCGAGTTTGACATCCCTGCATTAGATGAACAATTCACAATTGTCTAGCACTGATGATATTACCTAGTTTGGGTAATGAAATGTCTGCGAGAAAACAGCCAAGCTCAGAGAGCACCAAGGACTCCTCATTTCAACCCGGAGCTTCAAATATTCTCCTTTATTAATTCTACAGGGCAATAATATGCCCCATTCCCTGGTTCATACTTTGACATTTAAATAATTAAGAATAGGAACAAGGAGGCTGGGCTATGGTTGCTGTAGGAGCATCAGGGCTGTGGAGGGTAGTGTCAGGCTCCTAACATACACTAGATTCTCAGTTCAGACATGGTATCAGTTCTTGAAATTATTTTCAATATAAGGAAAAGAATTTTGATCAGTCAGCATATTAATACACATTACTATGTGTATTACACATAGTAATACACTATGTGTACAGCATATCAGTAGACATTACTATGTACTGATAGTGCACTCGGTACATAGGCATCATATATCACTTCTAGCTACAAAAGTGTCAGTAATGGATCATACAGATGATTAATTGGTCAAATTATGGGATACAGTTACCAAGAAAAGTGTGTCAATAGCTATGTGGTTACAGAATGTTACTGCACAGGTCTTGCAGCTCAAATTTAGCTAATTTCTGAAGAATGGTGTCTCTTGGGTTACTTATCTGTGAGCAGCAATATGTTGCCATAGAATGGAAGCAGAATTTTTTTCCCAGGGATCAGAAACTTTAGTTTTTGCCCCTGAAGGTTTACAAGTGTCCTGTGATAGCAGTGGGAGGCTGATGTTTATCTTAGTTTTTTTGTGACAAGGTGCATTAAATTTACCTGCTTGAAGGGCTTATTTAAAACAAAGAACAAGAGTACTCCTGAGAAGTGATTTGCACCAAATTCAGTGATACAATCTTAGTGGCTTCGGAAAATTCACAGAAACAGAGTTGGAGGAAATCACAGATTGCTCATTCCAGTTATGGAAGCATCAAAAAGAGACGAACCTTTTGTTAATCTAAACCAGGACTGTCAAACTCATGGCCCACAGGCCGGATGCATCACTTGCTGGCCACACCCACACCCAGTTTAGCAAAGGGGAAAAAAGTCCCGATACATCACATGACGCTTCCGTGACAATGTGAGTTTGACACCCCTGATCTAAACTGATGATAACCTTCCTAATAGTTCCTTTGCTGGATGGATATTCATCTCATTGTATTTCTTTTGTATTTTGCTATTTCTATAGCACCTGTTAAGTATTTGGTATAATTGGAAAAAAAGAAAAAACAGTATTAGCATTAGATTAAAAGTCACTTGTGTATTTCTGCCTTCACACAGAGATAAGGTGCCTTATCAGCACTCATCAGCTGTTAACCAGCATGCCACTGTATATTCCACACACACCCTGTTTTTACATTCATTTGTAGATATATGTAAAATAATGAATCCTAGTTCTTCTGCTTCTCTTGGATCTGAGAAATCCTCAAAGGATTCTTTGGTCAAATGTGTAGACCTCAAGTTATAGTGATCTGCAGTAGTGGATTCTAACTAATAAGGCAGGAGATATGCTCTAATACTTATATAGACTGAAGCTTGGGTCATGTATGCCCATTCATGACATTGGGACAGCCCACTGGGTGAGGGCCTTGAGCAGGCGAGGGGCCATGGCATAGGAGGGGTGTGGGGCTAAGGGAGGGAATGAGGGCTATT